>SCDZ01000518.1:0-113450 GCA_004143845.1 Drosophila lacertosa | reverse complement strand
GCTTTCCCTCGCTTCTGCTCTGCCACGCCCACTTGAAGCCTTGGTTAACTCGTATCGAAAACAATAAAGTTGACTTGGCCAACAAGTTTTCTGGTTGCTCATCATAAATAAAAAGAAAATTGTTGACTAGACAATTGCAAATAATTTACAGATTCAGTCAGTTTCAGTTAAACATAACAGTTATATTTATATATATATATATACACTCAAGTATTATTTGCTTGACTTGTGCTTATTATGATTAATGATTTGCCCTTCAAGCGAAAAAATAAATATAATGGACATGTCAATCGAATGTCCTTAAAATATTACACACACATTGTTGAGGTCATTCATAGATGGCTTTTGGGGTTAGCTTTGAGTGTTTTTTGATTGCTTCATTCGCTCAAGTTTTGGATGTTCAGATTACAAATAGAATATGTGAATATATAGGTTTGTTTTTTAAAAGCATTCATTGGGTACTCAGTAAGGATTGATAGTTAGCTTAAGATAAGCTTAAAAGAAAACTTTTTTAGCTCAAGCGAACTATTAAAAATAGTATACAAATAATTTAAATATTTAATATATTATAACTTATATACATATTGTTTCTAAATTGAATAATTGTAAAGGATATTCGTTCACTTAAAGAGAAACACACTTCCATCAAATTTATACTATGGATATTTTCCACCTCTAGGATAAGCTGGGTTAGGTTTAATCATAGAAAATTCCAATAGATTTAGCTCAAGTCAGTAATAAATTATTACTAGTAGTTAAACATATTTAAAGTTTAAAGTTTCTTTTTGTTGCTGGATACTTGAGCTTAATTAAAGATATGAGATCATAAGAGCTCTCAAAGTTGCAATTAAAAAAAGCTTCGTTGCTTTTTATTCTTTATTAGAGCAGAACGAAAGTTATGCCAACTTGCAACTTTTCCTATTGATTTTAAGTCCTATATATATATGCAAACTTTGTGTACTTTAGTCAGCAGAACATTTGCCAAATGGCTTCACCTGTTCAGAAATGTTAACATTTTATATTAAATGCATTTTTTTTTGCATACCTAATTAGCTTGCCTCATTTGTTTCAACTAAAAAGGCTTTGTCAAATTGAACTAAGTATATGTGTGCTTTTGGCTAATTTCCCGCAATTCTACTCAATTCAAATTTTAATTGCCTTCACAAGGTTTTGTGTTTGGCTAATTGCTGAAGCTGGCAATTCAAAGTTTGCAGAAAGCAGAAAGCAGCTTAAATGGCATGTAAGGACATATGCTGAAAAGTCGACTAATTAGCAGCAAGAAAATGAAGAAGAAGATGAAGATGAAGAAGAAGAAGAGGAGCAACTATCGTGTATAATAAATGCTTTACGGCTGCACATGATTTGCAAAACCATTAACTGAAGTCAAGCACTTAAAGGCAACAAAGGCCAGACACAAACCGTACAAATTGTTGCTGGGCGGGAGGGAGAGAGAGTGAGATAAATACAGTTGGGCAGACAGTGACAGGCTAACAATAAAAATGTTGTAAGCAAAATGGCTAGCAACGTCGGGTTGCAACGTCGACATTGTTATGTGCATTTAAAGGTGTGCCAGAAGTTAAATGCACCTGCCACGGGCTCCATGCTGGGGTTTAATGGCATGCCACCGACCCTGGACTGGACGCCACAATAAAAGCGCACCGTTACGCTGCACATCGAATGACACTAACAACAACAACAAAAACAACAACACGCAAACCAAACTTGTCTGTTGCTCCTTGTTGCAAGGCGCCAAGAGCAAAAGGCAAACTTTGCGTTGGTGTTGCGTAAAAATTTTGCTGCATACATTTAAGCGTCCGCGACGACCTAAGCACAGTGGGATATAAGAACATCTCTCGTTAAAAAAATAGAATTTATATAAAAAAACTTCTTTTATTATTATTAAATTTACACAACATTTTAAAGGAATATTGCTGGTCGCAAAGGGATTTTATATTCAGTTAAATTAAACTGTTTAACAGCAAGTAAATAATATTTGTATAAAAACAAGCTAAATTGCCCATAGTGCTGGGTTTGTTGGACGCCCGTGTTTGTGTCTGTTGTGTGTTGTTGTGTTTGTCTGTCGAGTGTTTGACTGTGTGCGCGAGTGTTTGTGATTGTGAGTATATGTTGCCTTGCAGCGATGTGTGCACTAATGTAATATACACACACATGTTAGCTGCGGGATTGTCTGAAAAAATCTACAGTAAAAACCAAATATAAAGAAACAGCAGCGAATATAGCCTAACAACATGAACGAATAATGAATTAATATTATAAGTTATCTAATAGAGTTGTGTGAGCATAATTCAATGGTCCCATTTAAGTGACACATCAAATAAGTAGAAAACGATTTCGTTTTATGCATTTTTTACTGTGCTTCGAAGGTGACAGCAAAGCAAAATAGCGGCAAAAGTATGCAACATTTTCAGGGATTACCAAAAACGCCGCCTTGCGTTGACAGCCGGCGCAGAGCGCGGCCCAAAGTGTGGTGAAAAAGTGTGTGCATGTGAAGAAGAGCGAGCGAGCAGAGAGAGAGTGAGAGTGTAAAAGAAAGCGCGCTTCGCATTGAAGAGAGCGTGCTCTCTTTGAGTGTGTGCTTGTGTTTGCGTGTTGTTTGTGTGCTTGTTTGTGGCCTGCAGCCGTGTTGAGTTTCCGGCACGCTGTATAAACAAACCCAGACCAGAGCACAGACCGCGCGTGGTGGGGCCGACGCCGGCGTTGGTGTGTGTAAGAGGTGTGTTTCTGGTGCAGTTGTTTACCATTTACCCAATGTCAACAAACAGCCGCATTTATGAAAACTTAACCGCGACAGACAATGCAAATCCCACATATCGAGTGCCGCACGTGATGTGAAATCGAACCCAATATCCCCAAAAAAAAAAAACAACGCCAGTCCTCAACCCAATTAGCGGCTGATTCAGCTACGCATCCAACGCCACGCACAACGCCACGCACAAATCCAGACGCAACCAGCGATGACTGCCAAGCCGCCGCCGCCGGCGCCGCCCGCTCTGCCCGATGACCAGCCGCCCAAGCTGGCGCCGCAAATACCGCGCCTCAACTCCGAGCTGGCCGCCCAGGCAGCGCTGCGCGCTCAGCAGCTGCTGCGCAAGCAGAGCTCCCAGGAGCAGCCAGCAGGCAACGGACCCGGCCAGAAGGGTGCTCCGCCCCCGCTGCCGCCGCAAAGCCGCCCGGTGCCCGCGATTCCGGCACGCGGCTCCAGCGAGCGTTCGGCGCCGCCCGAAATTCCGCCCAAGCGACACAGCCTGAAGAGTTTGCCCGACGGCCAGGTTATGGCCGTGCCCGGGCTGCCGCTGCCGCCGCCTTTGCGCCAGCCGCCGCCGCTGCCCAAGAAGCCCGCGTCCGCACAGAACTCGGCGCAGAACTCGCCGCTGGCATCGCTCAAGTTCAAAGAGCGTCCGCCGCCGCCGCCCGAAAAGCACTCGACGCTGTCCGCAGAGGCGATGGCCGCACGGCGCTGCTCCAATCCGTTCGAGATGCCGCCGCCGCCGCCGCCGCTGGTGCTGCAGTCCGCGGTGGCGGCGCTCAGCGAGCAGAGCTCCAAGAACGCCCAGGCCAACTGCAATCCGGTGCCGTCGCCGGCGCCGACGCGTGCCAGCGAGGCCAAAAAGCTGAATCAGCGTCCGGCGCTGGCCGCCGCCGTCTCGCCGACGGACGAGTTTGGATCGGAGGATGCGCTGCGTGGGATTGAGAGCGGACTGCGCAACATGGAGCGCGCCATGCAGGAGCAAATGAATCTGCGCAGCCTCGAGGCCGCCGTTCAGAACAACTTCGATCTGAGCTTCAAGGCCAGCCTGGCCGCTGGCGGCGGCCGCCATCTGGGCAGCTCCGTCAATCTGCGCACGGCCAACTACGAACGCAATCTGTCGCTGGACGAGAGTCGCGCCGGCGACTCGCGCCAATCGCTGGAGGAGCTCAAACAGCTGCGTGCCCAGGCCCAGCAGCAGTCGCTGCACAACTCCTCCTCCTCCTCGGTATCGTCGGCATCCGCCTCTGTGTCCGCCTCCCAGGTGGAGCAGTCCATGCGCTCCACCATCGAGCATCATATGCGCTCTCTCGATCGTAATTTACCGCTGGAGCTGCAGTACAGTCGCCATCGCATGCAGAACAACTTGAATGCCGCCGCCGGACATCATCCCGTTGGCTGTGTGGCGCCCAACGTGGCGCCGACACAGCAGCAACAACATCAGCAGCAGCAACAGCAGCAGTCGCCACAGCCACCCATGCCGCTGAGCAGCGAGTTCCGCGAGCAGATACGCCAACAGCTGCTGGGCAACATTCCACCCCAGGTGGTGCACAATATGGGCCAGCTGCCTGGGTCGGCGGCAGCTGCCGCTCTGCTCCAGCATCAGGCTCAGTCGCGGGCAGCTGCGGCCGCCGCTGCTGCTGCCGCTCAGGTCAACGTCAACGTCAACGTCGGCCTGAACATTGTCGCGTCGAACGGTTTGTCCCGCGAGGAGCTGCGCATGCGGCGACGCTCCTCCCACGACGAGACCCAAATCTCCCAGACAGCAACTGGAGGCATCCAGGGTAAGCAGCGAGGTGCAATCGAATCGAACTTGAATCGTTTTCTTTGCTTATATTCAACATTTTCACAAATCGTTTAAACTCGATCAACAGTTTTTCGTAATCGAATTTTCCAACAACAGGGAAACGAACTTTCAAGGCTAAAGGATATGAGTATAGTATAGACAAGTCCTAAGTCCTTTTAAACAAATTTTAATTCAATTCCATGCTAATATCATAATAATAATAATATTCTCATAATAAATATAAAATAATAATAAATATAAATATAAAATAATAAAAAAATATATAAATATAATATAATAATAATAAATATTAATATAAAAATAATAATTTAAATAAGCTTTAATCGTTTCTAGCAAAAAATATCTCTTACTCCATATTGTTGATCAGTAAGAATGAATATCAAAGATTCATCCTTGAGTCTGTTTATCCGTGTAAATTTTAGTACCATAAAAATGTGGGTTCGATCAAATTTATTTCCAACTTTCGATACATCAATTTCCAATTTTTAAGAAATCCAATCTTTCTTTAATTGTAACTGTATTAGCACTTCTTTAGCTTAGATCTTAACCCAATTAATGAGCTGATCCTGTAGTATGGAATGTAGCCATAGATAACCCAGAAGGTTGCAATCTTTCAAGTCCCAACCGGGGTCTGTTTTACTATATATTTAATATAATTATGCGAAAAGCTTTTTAGGTTATTTTTACTTAGCTTACTTAGCTATTTATAGGCTACTGGGTATCTTCAAGTCAAGTCCTTGCTGACTACAGATATCTACTTTTGGTTTTTAAAATTCTATAATCACATTAAAATTTCGATGATCAAAGACTTAGCTCTGATTTATTTATGTTATCATAAATTATATCATTCAAATGAAGATATTTCCATCTTTTAAAAATTCTAGATTATTTTACATAAACTTAAAAAAAACATTACTTTATGAATATAAATTTTCTTATGTGCATTAAAATGTTGTCCACAGCTTCGTTAATTTAAAAAATTTGAAGTATTTAGTTCGTTATTATATTTACGATGTATTTTTTTAATAATTACAATATAATTAATAATAACTATGATAGTTATAATTGAATTTTATTTATACCACAGTATATATATAATATAATTAAAAAACTGACTATCATTGAGTGTTTAAATATTTTTTTATAATTGGCGTCATTATTATTTTTATTTCTTTTTAATAAAATTGATTGATAAATAATTTGCAAATTTATTGCAAATTAATCAGAAAGAAATCTTTATACCAGATTATCTGTATAAATTAGAGAGAGTAAATGTTTAAAGATTCCCTATAACAAAATTTACTTGGGATTAAAATTGAAAACAGCTACAAAAGCTTAAAAAATCATTAATCATCTTAGCAGATCTTTGAGTCATATGAATGTATTATTTTAAATATGTATATTTACAAAATATATAAAAGATAAACAAATATTAGTATAATATAAATAATCGCAATTATTTCTTAGGCTATTTTAAATTAAATTATATTTCGACAATTCAATATGTGGCTTCTTAAATATATGTTTTATTATATATTTTAAATTTTATTTAATTTGCAAAGATTTCGTTATTGTTAAAAACATATTACTTTTTCACATCTCTGCCAGAATTGAAACAGTTCTCGATAGCACCCCATTGTTCAGCTGACTTAGACTATATCCGTTGCTTTCTGAAAGGTAACGACAACAGTTTGTGCAAAATGCTAACCAAGTTAAACGAAAGTTAACGGACCCCCAATATTACCAGAAAAACGGGGTTTAAACTAATCTAAATTGTTAATCACGAACACACTCGAAATAATCCTCAAGAGTTATAAATTTTTGTTTACTAATGTTATTGTTGCATGGCCTTCTCCAAACTGATCTTACTGACAACTGATCAAGAAGGGGTTGCGGATATAAATGTTCCCCCCTGAAAACACACCAGCTAATTTATGTCACCCAATTAAAATATGTTGTTGTAACAGTAACAGCTCATTATTATAAACCACAATACTAATCAAGTGCCACTTCTTCGTCCTTCGCAGTGACCCGTCTGAGGGAGCATTGGGACGAGACCTCGCAGTGTGCGGGGGGGGTCCCTTTTTTTCCCCCTTGTGTTTCCTTTTGTGGTCCCTCCAAATAACGCCCAAATTTTTTTCCCCGCCCCCCCCCCCCCCCCCCTGTGGCAGGTTTGAGGCCAAGCGCTTGGAGCTGGAGAAGTGGCTGGGACGAATGGAACAGCGGGCCGAGCGGATGGGCACCGTGGCCACCACAGCCGACATACTGGAGGCCCAGCAGAAGGAGCAGAAGGTGAACTGAACTGAGCTGAACTGAAGTCAATCCATTTTCGTTGACATCCTTGCATTTGTCTTTGCAGTCCTTCCACGCCGAGCTGCATCAGAATAAACAGCACTTCGAGTTGTTCAGCGACTTGACACAGAAACTAATTGCTGTCTATCCCAACGATGACACTTCCCGCATCAAGAAGTTGACGGAGGCCATTAATCAACGGTGAGTGGATATACTATATTCCCGACAAACTTAATGAAATGCAAAACACAAAAATAAAAAAACTTGCGCAATTTCAATTTCCATTCAAATAAGCTCGGCGAATTTGCATTTAATGCGATTTAATGACTTGCACTTCAAGATTGCGAAAAACAACTTTTGCTCCGGCAAACATATTTCAAGTTGAAGAAAATTTTTGAAGGAGCTTCAGAGAAAAAGAGGACAAGTTTTGATAAACTGAAGTTTTGTTTTATTTTAATTCATATTTCAATCATAAACTGATACATTTAAAACGTGTCTAAGAAATTTTAAAAAGCTGTTTTCTTATTTGATTGCTGCTTAAGCAAAATATCTAAAAACATTCTTTTATATTTGTATAGACATATATTGATTAACTGTGAGGAATAATTTGTATTCTTATTTGTATATTAGGTAAATTAACCTTTTTAAAGACTGAAAAAAGGTTAATATATATTTTGTATTTATCTATAAAAGCTAGAATTCTTTGGGATAAAACAAAAATGTTTTTATTTAAAAAAATTTTATTGAATCGCGAAAGAATCCCACAGAAGCGCTTATAACAATTTGTTTCAATTAAAAATAATATGTTTCAAATTTTATTGAAAACAATTCTTATAAATAACAATAAATGCAGTTGGTCTAATCGTAATATTGAATAATCTAAATTAACTAATTATAATAACTTTAATTTAATTTAAGAAATTTCTTTAAGGTTTTCAATAAACGATTTGAATTTTTTTGATTGTTGTTTTGTAAACTGTCTGAATTTGTAAAATCTTTAGAAGATATTTTAGGTTTCAATCAGCTTTTGGCAGTAGAAAGAAATGTTTAGCTTCTAAAGTTATTAAACTTAAGAAAGGCAGATAGTCAAATAAACCAATTAATAGACAAAGCTAAGTTTATTTTAAATAAATAAATTGATTAACTAGTAGTGCAGAAAGTTCAACTATCTTTCTGTTAGGCACACTTAACCAACTGCAATTTATCTTTAATGCAATATTTTTGAGCTGTACAGGGTATAATAATATAATTTTCAAAACATTTTCAAAACTGTTTTTAAGATACTTGCAATCTTCCAATGTCTTTTTAGAAAGCCAGAAGTGTTAACTGAAGAAATATTAAAATATATATATTTAAGTTTAATTTGGTCTTAACTGTTTTCAACTCTTCCACATTTTTGCCTTTGCAGCTATTCCAACTTAACTAATGGCGTCATCAATCGCGGGAAGCAACTTCATGCCGCTGTGCACAATCTGCAATCTTTCGATCGCACCATGGATCAGGTTAGTACTCAAGTTGAATCAATTGATCAGAGAATGTTACTAATTGATTTTGGATTTTAACAGTTCCTCGCTTTTCTCTCGGAAATGGAAACTCTGTGCGAAAACGCCGAATCGGACGTTGAACGCAATCCAATGATGTTCAAGGTAAGTTGAAATGTTCTTCAATTCTCCTACTTATTAAAGACCCCCTTATATATATGAATTTACCGCTGCCTTTGTATGCCTTATTATTGTATTATTGTACGGTGCTCAAGTGAAAGATTTATGCACAGAGTGCAAAGTGTTTTTCTCCGGCCCGCGGTGCATTGGCCGAACTCAGCTGTGAATGATGGAAAACACAAATTACGCACAGTGGATAAAATAGCTTAAATTGTGCACTTAAATTTAAATGATTTTATATTTAAGTGAGTGTTTCTAACAGATATCGTTTTCAGTATCTTTTAGATATTCTTTACAGCAACAAAAAATATTTTCAGGTTTTAAATAAAATTTATTTAAAGTATATTCATTTAAAACGAAATAGATCTTATTTATAATATATAGTTGTTTTCAAAGAAATTTTGTGGATTGAATAATTTTTGGTTTTTAAAAGCAATTAATTTATATAAAGGTTAGCTTTTAATATTAATTAAATTTTTAACTGAAAGATTTGGTTTTATAATTTATCTTTTGGGCCAATTAAATTTTTGGCTTTATATGTTCCACTTTAATCTTAGTTTATATTTTTGTTTATTTAGCATATGCTGTTGATCTATTTCTGTTTTCCTTGTTTTCTTAACTTAAAGTTCAACACAGCGAATGCAGTTTCCCGATCAAGTTTTTCCCGTTGCGCCTTTCATAATTGACCCGCATTTGATGAGCTCTTGGGCGCTTATCAGTTAATTTTTCTTAAGCGTTTTCTTTTGCCTTTGCGCATTTTCCATATGACCATGAAACATGCAACGGCAATTTGTGAGCGATATCAGATCGGGGCCTCAAGTGCTCAGCCCCATCAGAATTTTGCTTACTTTGTTGACTGGCACGGATCGCAGCTCTCGACCACTTAATGTCTCAATTGCATTTGCAATCCGAATGCTGCCCCAAATGAGTTGCATGCCACACACACATATATAGAACAGAACTGTTCGCCCTTTCTCCCCTCCCTCAATCTTAATTTGTTGGTGTGTGTGCCTTTGCATTTATCACCCAAAACTGTTCACCCCGTGCACCCTGTTTAACCCGTGCACCCTGTGCGCCCACGCATCACTTGAGAGTGCGACGGGTGTTTCAAGTGCTTTGCGGCGTCTGTCTGTTATTTGATTGTTTGTTTGGGTTGCTGGCCGTGCAACCTCCTCATCATTATCATCATCATCATCATCATTATTACTATCATCATCTTTGTAATGCTCTTCATTATCCGCATTGGGGGCCTGCCTTCCACTTTCTTATTTTAATAACGGATTCGCCCATTTGTGAGCAATTATTGTAAATGCGTTTCCTTTTCATTTCAATATTCTTTTCATTTACTCTTTGTCTCGGCAATTTATCCCCAGCATTCAAGTGAGCGTGTTAATAATATTTAATTATTTTTCCCGCATTCCCTTTTTTATTTAATACAAACATGGGAAACTTGATTTGCCTTAAAAAATTTTTTAAAAAGTATTTTTAAAAACACTTTTTTTGTAATAAAAAAACCAAAAGTTTGTGTTTTTTTTTTTTTAAATGACATTTATTTAAAAAATGTGCGTGAATAACTTTACAACGTTTTGCAAGAATATAATCACAATTAAAAATCACTTCTTAACAGCTATTGTCTTATACATGTATTCAAAACATCCTGCTAGTCATTTCACTGTGCCCAAAAAAAGCTTTATTACGTACGCTTTTCAAAGAAATGTCCTTGTCCCAAAGGGATAAGAAATGAATAAAAGCTTTATATTGTGCTTAAACCAAGCTCGAAGTGCGCAAACGCGTTAACCCAAAAGCTTTCTAAACTCTCCAAAAAGCACCCTTGGCAATGCTCAAAAGTTCATAACTTGGCTTGATACAAAGTTTGTTTTCGAATTTAACTTATATTTATGTTGGAAACATTAAAGGGTTTATAAGTTATATGAGTCGAGAGACCTAAAATATCATTTAGTATTATTGTATAAGCCTTAAATCTAATTAAAAAAAAAATAGGCATTCCTCTATTGTCTTAACAATGTACTTGATTATAATTATTATTTAAATTGGGAAACTAAAATAATCATATGTTGTATTTGAGTCTTATGCCTTATGTTTAAGCTCTAACTTAATTTATTTAATTTATGCATTAATTTGGTTACAGGGCATTTGATAGTGCATAAAATGCGCTTGTCATATTGTCGTTTATTTTGCCGGCGAGTACCGTTACCGGCCGTGCACGCTGTAGAGTGCGAGAGCGCGTGCCAAACTCTCCACATGAGCGCGCTTTCGGCGTCTGCTTTCGTTTTCGTTCTCTGTTTTTGTTATCTCGGCACATGCCGACGCCGACGCCGACGTTGACGCCGACGCCGACGCCAAGCGCTATTTTTGATAGCTCGCCAGCTGCGCTGCTGTCGCTGCTAACGTTGGATGCTGTGGCGTCGGCGTCGCTGTCGCAGTCGCAGTCGCTGCTTCGGCAGTAGGTTCGCATTTGCCGTTAGTCTTCGTCAGTTCAGTTCGTGTTCTGAGATGCGCCCGGACGCGCGTTGATTACGGTCTCAAAAATCGCAGATTTATTTGAACCGGCTTGTAAACACACATTTAAGAAATTAACTGAATATCTCGAAAATCGCGAACATACGCAAATAATTTAATTAAAAATGTAAAGTGAAAAAACGCATTAAATACTTCATAGCATCTATATGTAAATGGACGTGCATTTACACACGCACACCCACACACACACACACACATGCATGCAGTTGCATGTTATGCTGGTTGCAAATTGAATCCACCATGCAACAATTAATCGCAAATCTTGCTTTAAGCGACGCACATGCAAAAGGAAACGCAGCCGTCGCCATTTTGCCTCGCGCGCTTACTGTATGTGTGTGTGTGTGTGTGTGTGTGTGCAGTGCATGCATGTGTGCGTGTGTGTGCATTTTAAAGTGAAATGTGCATTAATTATGCACGCACACATTTGCCCGGCCTCCTTCTGTCGTCCTAAGTGAAATTGAAATTGAAATTTGTGCAACATTCAGTTTTTTGTATGCCACAAAAACCAACAACAAATTATTCTGCCTTATGCATTGCATTACCCTGTTTTAAAATAAACAAAACGCCTTTTGTTCCAAATGTGTTGCATTATTAAGTCCTTGTGAAAGCTGCTTTTATTTAAATGCTGCATAATTAAAGCGACATTTTGAAGGATTCGCATTTCCTCAACAAAAATGGCATTTGACAAAAGTTCTACGTGAATTCAAGCGAAATGTGTGATAAGTTAAAATATACTCAAGTTTACAGTTATAACACTTTTATGAATTAATTATGTTTAAATAAGACATTTTTTATTGAAGCTTTAAACAGATAAAATTTGTGCTTACAGTTTGAAAGCTGTTTGCAATAATCTTTAATCAAATACACGAAAAGACATATTATTAAGTATTTTAGAACTGACAGCTTGATTCAATGGCAATTGTTGATATCAATAGTATTTGAATAATATTTTAAGTGGAAGCTAAAAAAGAAAGAGATAAAAATATATGGAATTACAACAAGAACATAACAAAATATATTTTATAATATGCTTTAGAATTGTCAGAAAAAAGTCTTTAGGAACTGTTATAAAATATACACAATTCTGATCTGTTTATAATCTCTTCCTAAAATGAGCTTAAACAATGAAAATGATCAAGCTATATATAAAAGTAAAATTAATTTGTTGAATCTATTTCGTTTATTAAAAAAATAGTAATCGGAATAGTTTGTTGACAGCTTCTGCTGTAATTTAATTTTTACATGCCGACAAATACACAATGCTAAAAACCAATTAAGTGTATTTACTATATGAACTTGTTCAAATATAATAACTATTACCACTCCAAAATATTTGTGAATGAAACACAAATACCAAGTACTTCATTCATTAACATGGAAAAACCACAATTCAAATTTCAAATTCATTAAGCACTCATGAATATGTTGAACTGAAGTGGCCAAAGCCATTAATAATCGGTAGCCAAACACTTGAAATAAGCCGCAGCAGAACCAAGTTTGAACTCTCTACGGGAATCGAACCCAGGGCCCAACCCAAGCACAAGCCGATTATTTATTAAATGACAACACAATCGACACAGTCTCGTGTCTCTTTGGTGACTTGAGTCCCAATTTCATTCATAAAAAGATTTCCGCACTTTCCAAAAAAAAAAGAAGAAAAAAACTGTTCACACTTACACGTTTTTCCACGACAAGACAAGAAAATATGCGAGCCCTTATAGCTTGGTCAATAACAAATGTCAAACATGCGTTTTCTTCAGTCTTGTTGTTGTTGTTGTTGTTGTTTTTGTTGTTTTTGTGTCTGGCAACTGGCAACTGGCCGCGTGTGGGGCATGTTTACGTTTACCTGTTGACGCTTGTGGCGTCGGCGGCGACAGACACACACACAAACACACACACACACATACACACACACACAGAAAGCAACAAGTAACCAAAACTAGTTCACAAACAAAGCAAACCAAAAAAAGATTTAAACACAAAAAAAAAACCAATCTTAAGATGTTTTTCCATATTGCGTCGAATTGGAAATACGCTTAAAGATAAGATAAATATTTATTGCAGATTGAAGCTTTTAATATATTTGATCATAACAAGTGTTGTTTAAAAAGGAAGAGTTTAAGAAGAATAAATATTTTTAACTTGGGATCACAACTGCAAATAGTTTTTTTTACATTATTTTTAATCTTAGCGTCGTATCATAGAATAATGAAAATAAACATATGTATATCTTGGGAAATAATTAAAAAAGAGCAAACACTTCTAATCTGTTATTAAAATAAATAAGTGATTATTATATAAAATTCGTATCATTTAGCTTTTTACACTTATTCAAGCTAACTAAAACTAATCAGCTTTCCTAATTATATTTTCTGTGTAACAAGTTGCTTGATATATGCTTATTACCCTTCAGAAAGTGTATTCATAAACACTAAAACAAAAATAGTGCGTAGGCATCGAAGTTGTTGTCAAAGTTGTTTGTTTCTTGTTGTCAATGTTGTTGTTGTCCATATTGTTGCTGTTGTTGTTGTCGTTGTTGTCGTTGTTGCTCTTGACGGCGGCTTAGAAGCACTTCAAATAAAAAAAAAACAACAGAAAAAAGAGTCTGTTGCAGCTGTTTTTTAATTTTTTTTTTTTGATTTTTTGCGTGGGTTCTCCAAAGTTGTTTGATTAAAGTTGTTCGTCTGGTCAGTTGCTGCCACTTGAGAGTATTAATTGTTCGTGCTTGGTTAAAAATGATAATGCTCGAGTGTGGAGACCTGAAAGGTGCAGCATATTTAGATTGACCTCTAATCGATAATTTACATCTATGTAAATTTAAACTTTCGAGCAAACATTCAATTTTAGTGGGTGTTTATAAGGAAGTTGATTTTAAGTAGATGATGAGCAGGCGTTATTAGGTGAAATGTTATAAAATTTAAAGTGTTTCGCTAAAGTCTTTCCATTAA
This sequence comes from Drosophila lacertosa, assembly GCA_004143845.1. Lineage (NCBI taxonomy): Eukaryota > Metazoa > Arthropoda > Insecta > Diptera > Drosophilidae > Drosophila > Drosophila lacertosa. The sequence goes on along the minus strand of SCDZ01000518.1, from coordinate 99,434 downwards.
GAAATATCTTTATGGTTTATTTAGTATTTATTATTACTGCATTTATTATTACTGCATTAATATTGGTCTAAAAAATATAGCTAAAGCAAAAGCAGCATTAATGTAATATTAATAAACACTTTATAATACTCTCAAAATTATTTATTTAAAATTTTATTCTGTACCTAATTTTTAAATAATTTATTTAATTTAAAAACATGTCAACAAATTTTATTTTTAAAATTTTTTTTTTTGCATAATTATACACACACATATCATTATTTACTACTGCATTAAACAAAAAATTGGTCTAAAAAATATAGCTTAAGCAAAAGCAGCATTAAAGTAATATTAATAAACACTTTATAATAGTCTTTATTTTTTATTTTTTTATTGTTTTAATTTATTTGTTTAAAATTTTATTGTGTACCTAATTTTTTAATATTTTATTTAACTTCTTTTAAAAACATGTCAACAAATTTCAGTTTTTAAAAATTATTATTTATTACACACATATCATTATTTACAATACTTACAATCAGCTTCTCAAAACCTTTTTTTAATTGGAATTTATTGCAAAAATGTCAGTGGGTTCAAGTTTTTAAAATAGATTTTTCAACTCTCTGCAATTTATATTTGGGTGCAGTGCATTATTGTGCAGCCACTTAAAGTTTTATGATCGCCAGTTACGAACCAACCCCAAAACAATAATAATAATGACAACAACAACAACAAGAATAACAACAAAATATACAGGCAGTAAAATTCAAGTGCACTTTGTTAAACCAATTAATTTACATTTCCGCGCAAAGCGTAGCCAAAAAAAAAGAAAAAGAGAAAAAACAACATGAACAAAAAGAGGCAGCCGGAAAAACTCAAATCACACAGAGCACGAGATGAGATGAGATGAGTTGAGATGAGAGAAAAGCGAATGGTGGAAAAAGTTTACAACATAGAAACAAAAGTAGAGGCCAGTGGAGCACTTGACGGCGGCTGCCACTCAGCCAGGATGTGAATGCTAAATCGCCAGGATGCAGCGGCTATCAAAGCCGCAAACTCACTATGTGTTAGTGTGTGTATGTGTTTGTGTGTGTGTGTGCGAGTTTTGGTTAGTTTGAAGAGGTTGACGGGTCAACTAGTAGCTAACAACAACAGTAACTAGATTCAAGTGCCTCTTGTCAGCCGGTCAGGATGCGGCCAGGACTATTTTTGCACTAGAGTTCGGTTTGTTTAAAAGAGAATTTTTCAGTCAGCGCTTTAAGCTCGCATCATGCCAAATTTATCATTGAGTATACAGCAAAGAGCAATCACAGCAGCAAAAATCACAATTATTACAGTGTAACCAAAAAAACATAAAATTTTTTGCCAAAATGGTTTTTTGTGACTTTCTACTGAAAGACGATCATCCGAGCCTTCTCGATCAATTTGTACACTGGGATAAGCTTCGATATATTGTGCAGTTTCCTTTCTTTCCCTTTCATTTTCCTTCATCGCTGAGTTAAATTATTTAAAAAATTCTACTTGAAATAATAATGTATTAAATAGATGTTTTAATTCAAACGAATTAAAAAACAAAATTGTGATAGAAAACAAAATTGTGTAACGAATGAAAATTAAATTCGAACGAAATATTTGTTTGATAAAAACTTATGTGGCAAAGGTTGTTTGGATCATAAAAATAATATTAAATATACAATTATAAAGCTTTTGAAAGACTTGAAGAGTTATAATTTTGTTATTTTAAAAGATTTTATTTGTTGGAAAATTTATATTTTCGTTTGCTTAGTAAAAATGTCACATAAAATATTAAATAATAAAAATGTTGATTTTTGAGCTGTTTGTGATCGGTTCCATTTGTACCTTTGATTGATGCGATTTATCGCAGCGGAAGCATAAATTTATGCATGCAGCTAACAATCTATGACTGTCAAGTAGAATGTGTTGCAAGTTGCACACACACACACACACACACACACACACAAATATATCACACAAAGATGAAGTTATTTGTCATTGCCAGCTGCACGTAACCCACTCCGAACGGGGCACTAGAGAGTGCATACAGATAACATCTTCACTTCAGCTATATATAATTGCTTCAACGTGGCACTTTACCCAGACACATTTGCAATGCGCACTGCCATCAAGGAAGCATCCTGTTTGTGTGTCCTTTTACATCCCCCCCTGCTAGTCCTGTTGGGTTTGTTTCCGCTGCAGCGGTTGCTGAATATTTTTTATTTAACTGTGTTTTCTGTGTGACCCTTCCGCGCATGTTATTGCATTTAATTTGCGCTGCTGTGTTAGAGTGAGACAGCAACACTGGCAGACAGCGCACAGACAACATTTGTATTTGTGTTCGTTGGCGTTGAAGTTTGTATTTGTATTTGTATTTGTGTTTGTGTGTTACTCCATTTACAAGCACAAATGGTAACTCGCGGCCAAAACACGCGATAAAAGCAACAACAACGAGAAAACGAAAACAAAACAAATACAAAAAAAAAGAAACAACAAAAAAAAAACAGCAGCCAGAAATAAAAGGTATCTTCTTGTTGAAGAGACGGGGCAGCAACATTTTATATTTTTTTTTTGTTTGGCAACGAAATTAAATGCGAACTTTATGCAGCTGGAAATGCAGACGCAGACACACACACACACACACACAGACACATATTGCAATTGTTTAGCTGCAGTTATTGCTGCATACTTTTGTGCGCACTCGCATTTTCCTTGCAGCTTCGCGAGTTGTTGTTGTTGTTGTTTTTCTGTTTTTTTTTTTTTTCTCAAATGCTCCACTTCCACTTCATTCGTTACTCTGTTTTGCAATGTTAACTACATTCGTGCATGTTTTCATCGCAAAAATATTATTATTTATTCTGCACCTGCAGGTTTTTTCCTTTCCTTTCCTTGCCATTCCATTTATATCATTTTTTTTTTTTTTTTTGGTTGCCACAAAGTGCATTTCATGTTTTTACATATCTTTTAGTCGAATCATAATGGAATTATGTGCATATTAAAATTACATTAGCATTGTGCAGGAATTCATTGTTGGTACTGACAAAAGTTGCATTTTAAAGTTGAAGATTTTAAGAAAAAAATATATGTGTCAAACAAACATTAAATATATATTTATAAATATATAGGCTAATATATTGAAATTTTTATGTTTAAGTTTTGTAGACAAAAAGCTACTCAAAAACAGTTTTTATTGACCACAACTGTATTTAGCCAAAGAAGGTTTCTTGTCTCTTTTCTGCAGAAGTCATTCGAATAGTTCAAACATTTTAACTTATTTGTAAATGTATTTTTTCTTACATTCATCATTTTGGCCTGATTCAGTGCAAAATTTACATTTGGCCCCCAGAAGAATATTTCACAATAAATCAAATCACACTGTTCGACAGTTGCAACGAAAACACGTCAACTATTCACAATTGCCAGCAAAATGTCAGCTGTGTAATTGAAAAATGTTGCACAGTTTTTCCCCAGCGCTTGAAAGGAAAAACAGAAAAATTTTTGTCAATGCTGGACAAGCAAATATATATGTACATAATTTCCAAAAAAAAAATGACATGCTGCTGTCAATCTTAGAAACTGTAAACATAAACATAATCTGGAACGGGCGATAGAGAAAAAAATTCATTTAAGATAAAACATGCGAAATTTGTTCAATGTCATTGGCCAGACATAAACAAAAGTTATAAAAATATATGTGTAGGTAAAATAGTACGAGGAGACATATGTATACGTATACATGGTGGCTAAATAAACGAAAACTGAAGCATTGATTATTATAGGATACCCTATACTAATTTACTCAGTCAAAATTATGTTTCTTCAAAAAACTTTATTGTATTTTTTTGATCAGTTTGAAACAATTTGAATTTTGCTAAACCTACAAAAAAGGTTTATTTTTTTTATTGATTAATATTATTTATTAATGGGTATCTTGTCTTCCGGTTTGCATTATTGTCAGTGCTCAAAAGCATTGCAGAAACGACCGCACAAGCCAAAATGTCAGTTTGGCAGCCACGCGAAAGTTACAGCAAATTATAAGCGACATGTGGCAAGCGGGCTTGTGGGCGTGGCATGCCACAAAATGTGGCATGGCTTGGTGTACATTGGCTGTTTGTTTGTCTGTTGGTTTGTACGATAAAGTTCACAACTATTTGAAAAATGCCAGCATCATCAGCAACAGTAAAAACAACAACATCATAAACATCAAACGACCAACCAAACATATGTCAGATAAGCCTTATCAAGCGCCACAGATAATAAAAAGTTAAATAAGATAAAAGCTAAAACTTAGTCTATTTTGGACATTGCGCAGTTTTCGTTATGCTTGGGAAATCTGTCAGCATAGAACAGAAATGTTGCAACTTTCAGTTGTTGTTTTGGCCCAGATCATTTTCTTCACTTTTCCGTATTTATTTATTTTAGGTTTTAGGTTGTTTTCTTCTTTTTCTTTCCCTTGGCTATTGCGGTTAATTAAATATTCAACTAGATAAGAGAGCTTAGTGATGGAGGAAAGGTGCTTAAATTAGGGGCCACAGGCAGAGAATAAAAAAAAAGGGTGAATAAGCTCATAAAAAATATGCCAACCGTTGTGGCGCCACAAATTATTTACCTTTTGCCTAACCGGCAGCGAAAGGCAATTTAAATTCTAATGATAATACCGCAAAAGCCGTGCTCGTCTCGTCTCGTCTCTTCTCTCATATCTCCAGGGGCAACGCAGCGGGAAGTGGCTTTAAGCGAGCTTAGCAAATTAGCGCGCCTGGCAACCACCCAAAAACCACCCAAAAACCACCCATAAGCCAACCCCGTTGAAGTCTTTTGGTGGAGTTCAACAACATAAATTTGTACTTTATTTCCGCCTTTTGCATAATTTCCAACGCCTGAGTTTTTGGGCCTTCAGCTTCTCTTCCGACTTCTTTTGTTAATTATGCTTTGTTTACGCATTGTGCAATTATTTGTTGTGCCCGTGTGTGTGTGTGTGTGTGGGACTTACTTTAGCTGCGGCAGCTCATAAGCCTTTTGGCTAATAGCTAAGCGTTTTTTTTTTGTGATTTATTAGACCACTGAGAACGAGAAATGATTTAAGGAATATATTAATTATGTTGTTGGTATTTAAATTAACAGAATTGAAGAGGATTATTTGGTTAGTTTTTTTAAGACTTTAAGATACGTTTTAACACAACTGTAAGATGTCCTAAAGTTCATTTAAAATGCCTTGTTTAATTAAGTAAAGGAAGAATTTACATATCTACTTTCATTGATCAATTCATTCATTTTTAATGATTACAGGGTATACAAATCTAGGTGTATCTGCTATTTTATTAAGCAAACCTTTCTATACCCTTTACTACATTCTCTTTATCCATTTGTTCACTTTCCCTTCGATTGCCACATCTGATGCGTCTCTCAATAATTTGGAACCACTTAAGCACTTCGCTATCAAAGCCCAATTGAAATTTATTATCAAGCTAAACGATAATTAACCAAACAATTGAGCGGAGAGCAGCCAAAATCCAATTTGGCATATAAATCATCGTTAAAGCGGCCGCGGGGAAAGTTGGAAAAGGCGCAAAAAGCGAAGTAGTTGAAATTTCCATTTGAGCAAATTTGGGGTGAAATTGAACGGAACGTCAAAGCTGGCCGCAGAATCAAATGGCGATAATAATCCTATCAAATGGCCAGGAAACACGACAGACCGTTTCAAAAGTCAATTTTTTAACACTTTGTTTGCTTAAAACAAAACTAAACAGCCAGAACGACTTTCGGGATCGAATCCTGCCACAGCCTCGAGTCCTTTTTTTTTTTTCTGTTTGCTGCTGGCGTGTGGCAGCAATTATTGCGTCATTAATCAGGCGGCATTTGCAAATGCTCCGACATTCAATATATATATATACACTATATACCCATCGTGTCGGCAGCTGGCATGACTTTTGCGCGGGCTGGCGAAAAAGGCAACTTGAATTTTATTGATTGTTGGCCGGGCCTGAAAGAAGATGAATGAATCGCCTGACGACGCACAGAGCGAAATAAAAGGCGATGAAATCGAAGTCAACTGTTGCTATACCCTACCTCAAGCCAGGTCCTACGCTTCACATGTCGAATGAGACTTGATCAAAACTTTACTAGGAGAGTATTTGCTGAAGTTGAAAAAGTTTGTTCTTATTGCACAAATGTTTGCAAATACTCAAAAGAAAAAAAGGGTATGCAAAAAGCGGAAAACGCGCAAGTGTGAAAATGAAGAAAAACGCTGCACACTCAAAGGGATTTCCATATGACTTGCTCCTTGTCGCTGCCCATGGCCATTCAATGGGTCCAGCCAAAAAAGAGAAAAGAAAAAAAAAAGGGAAAAGAATATCAAATGCCTTTTTTTTTTCTTTGCCGCAGCCTCGAGGCTCGAGTCCGAAATCCGAGCCCAAGTTCCCCTACCAAGCCCAAACACGTTAAAAGCCACGCACACATTTTTCCAGCTGGGCAACAAAACCATTCGAGGCAACCGCCCAGCGGCACTCGCAACTTGCGTATCAATAAAATATCCATACATGCATGCTAAGTAAGTGTTCCCAACACACACACACACACAGACACACACAGACACAGAGATACAACACCCACTGTTGTGTGTGTTTGTGTGTTTGGGTCACTGTGCTGTGATTCTTGCTGGCCAAATACAAATTGGGATTTAAGTGTTGTACAAGTACAAGGACAAGGCGTTGTATCGCCTGCAAATATAAAAATAAAGTGCGCTGCCCGCAGGCAGCTTGTAAGCTGTTTGCCATGGAACGTGCCCTCGATGCTGCAACAAGGAAACCTCAAAGTCCTCGCACGACATTGCGTATACGCAATGTTAACAACTGGCGAACTTTTGCTTTTGCTTTTGTGTTCAAAATAAACATTTGCAGCAATGTTAAGTGAAACTAGTAAGAAATGTGCAAATTGCGAATTCGTTTTCAAAGCTTTTTTTTCATTTTGTGTGGTTTTTTAAGAAGAATTAAATGATTGATGAAATTGAATTTAATAATCATGTAACGATTTTGTTGTGTGTTGCACACAGGCCAAAGGTTTTTTTCTTTTTTTATTGTATATAATAATATAAAAAATGATTTTTCTATTCGCATTAAAGTAGCTTACATTAATTCAATAAAAATAAAAAAATAAATAAAAAAATATTTAAATTTTTAACAAAATGTCACTTAATTCAATTATTGATTTGCTTAAAAATTAAATAAGGTTTATTATTGAACAGATTTTTACATATTTAATAAATTTCGTTGGCATATCGAATGTCAACAAAAGTAAACAAAAAAAATAATATTTAAATATTTAAAAGCTAAAAGTCTTCACATCGCTTTTAACTGAAAAGCTGATCTCTATCATCTCATATAAATATTTCTTATTTCTTTAAACTATATTTAATTTATTATGTTTTCATTTATTGCTAATCAGATAAATGAAGGAAGCTAAATTAAATGATTTCCTTAGAGTTTCAACTATGTGAAGACGTTTAAAACTTGTTCTTCTTGCATATTTTAAACGATTTACGTTAAGTAAACATACTTCAAAAACTCTGAATGATGTTAACTTCAATTAAAATCCCCTAATCACACTTTATACACTTCAGCTGCATGGAATCCATTCAATTTTCGACTTGAATAAACTGAATTTCTCTATTATCATCGACCAGTATTCAATTTGCCTGTTGCCTGCTAACAATTTCCATTGATCAGCGTTAACTATGCGTGATAGTTTTTCCACTTGGGGCGAAAGTTACTTAACTGACGCAGTAGCTGTGTGTTGCTGCCACCAGGCATGAGGCACCTGCCACCTGCCACATGCCACCTGCCAAATGCGAAGCTTAATTGTTTGCCGCAGTTGTTGTTGTTGTTCTTTGGTTGCTTTTGCAGCTAGTTGTCGATTTTGCATAACAAATTCATTAATTTAACGACGGGCTACAGGGAAAACTTTTGCTCAGCCAACACACACACACACACTGAGAGAGAGAGAGGACACGTCCCGAAGCAGGAGTAATGGGCAATGGGAATGTCAGGACGGTAACTGGCAGCCATTTTGTGATTAAATCTGGGCGCAAGTTTCTCGTAACTGGCGCCCCAAACTCAAATGAAACCAAGCAAAGCCAGAGCCAAGCATCTGGATACAACTATTGTTGTTGTTGTTGTTGTTGTTGTTGTTGTTGTTCATTCAATTGTTACCGTTTTTATTGTGCAAATTATTATTGTTAGTGAATTGAATTAATTTTTCGCACAGCGTCAAGTTCGTTAAGTTCGTTGGCAGTTTTGTAGTCGATTTGTTAAATTCAATTACTTTATTGTGCATTTGTAAGAACGCAAAGTTGGACCTTTCAAAATATACGCATTATATTGTATAGCCAGCAATTTCTTTTATACCTTCTCTCCTCTGTCTCTGTCTCTTTCTCTCTTCCTGCATAGTTTCAATTAGGTTGAAGTCCATTTTGGGTTTTCATAAACGGCTAAAGGTTCGATAAAATTGCCTTTATCAAAACTTGTCCCATTCCCAGATTGGCAATAGGCGATGGGATTTGCCATTTGCTTGCCGCGCACGTTTGCTCGGAACTTTTATGACGTAGTCGCGTTTTAATATGGAGCCCCAAGCACTTGAGAAGCTCATAAATAAATTACTAACATATAAAAAAAAAAGGGTTCAAACGGCGCATCTTTTTGAAACTTTTGCTATTATTTAGATGATTATGATTTTCTTATGCTGTGTGTAATTTGAAATTTGATTGCCATAAACTTTTGCGCTGCAACACCGCGTATACGCAATATTTTCTATAATGGTTTTAATGGCTGGCCGAAGGGGAATATTAAATTTATGGACTAAGTCTGGAAATGAACTTGTTAATTTTAGTGCAAAAAGAGGCAGCGAGGAGAAACAGAAAAAAAGTTATTAATATTGAAATGGTTAATTAATGAAAGGGCTTAATTTTTATATATGTATATTTAAAATCTTTTATTTTTACGCATAAAAACGAAACCTTAGTTAGTAAAAAAAAGCTTCTTATTTTGTGTGTAATTAAAAGTAATATTTTAATTTTTGTAATATATTTAAACTCCTCATCTATAGAAGGAAAGCGAATTTAAGCTTTGAATTTATTCAGCAATATTAAATATATTACTTAAATACATAACATATGTCTGATTGCTTATGCTTTGAGCTATGGAAATACCTCAATATAATTAACTAAAAAAGGCTGTTGATTATGCTTTCAAATCGTGAAATACCTTTAACCCACATTAAATGGGTTAATGTTACAATTAATGTGTGTGCGAAATTTAAGCCCAAAACACACACGCCCAAAATGTTCACACCTTAAGTAAAATGCCCCGGCAACACGTCATAAAATAAAGCCCATAACACACACACACACACACACACAGTTAGACCACAAACACACCCACACTCATTTCAATGATATGCCAAAATCGCATTTGAGCGCATTTCTGTCAGCTTTTAGTGGATTAAAACTTGGATCCAGCGAAGCCGCAAAATGTTTAGCATAAGGCTTAAGAAAACAAGGGCAAGGTTCTCAAGCGTATCGAAACTTGCGAATAAAAACGGTAAAACGGCATTCAACGTGGCCCAGAAAATCAAAGTGTCAGAAGGCTGTCAAACACGCACAGACTAGTGTGTGTGTGTGTGTGTGTTAGCTGCAGAACTCTATTAACACTTAAATACATTATAATTAGAGCGAACTGAGGTCTTAATTATTTTATAGACACAGACACACACACAGACACAAATATATATATGTAGGCAAACTGTGGCAGCTTATTTGTTGGCTGTTGGTTATTTCAATTAGACCCTAATAAAATTGTCTAACCAAACCGAAAAAAAACCAACTAATTTTTGTGTTTACTCGCGCAGACAGGATGCTCGGTGTGGCCAAAAGTTTGTGTGGGTGGTTTTGGGTGGTTTTGGGTGGGTTTGGGTGGTTTGATTGTCCAGTTGGTTTTTGGCTGTGTTGCGTGCGTTTTTCGCCTGTCTGGGCGTTGTCTTTAATTGGCCAACTTAAGTACCGTTACGTTTCAGTTTTGCTTTTTCAAATTTGACCAGCCGCAACTATCAGCCACATTTCCCTAGCCATTAATTTTACCTTGCGTTTTCAATTAGGTTTAGTTGTTGTTGTTGCTGTTGTTGGTGTTCACTTGCTGGCAACGGTTTCTTTCCTGGCACAAGTTCAGTTGAACGCCAGCCGCAAGCTGATTTATGTCGTCGTCCTGCAAGGACTCCGCACTCACCCACATCTCTCTGTATTGAGGCTTAGCGCATGCCAATGTGAAAGTACGAAGGAAACGGCAACGAAGCGTGCCAATCTCTGGCTATCCTTAACTAACTCGTCTTCATTTCTCACTTGGCTGCGTATTTGCACTGCGGCTACACCTTCGTCCTGCCCATTCCTGCTCCTGGCCATGTTGGCAATGTCTATTGGTTAAGCTTCCATAGCTTCCTATCAGCTGCAACAATAATCTAGAGCATTGCGTATAGAGTTGCCAGGCGTCTGCAAAAAGTATGAAAATTTCAATAATATAAACTAAGATAAATATATGTTTACTTTATTCATATTTGTCATTACTTTATATAAATTGAAAATAATTATATACTTTATATAAACAATGTTTTGAAAGCATCTGTTTAAAATTTGTTTATTCTGATTGATTGGTCAATTTTAATTTAAATAATTAAATTCATGTTTACTCTATTCATATTTTTTTTAATTGAAAATTGTTATATTTACATAATCAATGTTTTGAAAGCATATGAAAAATTGATATATCAGATTTTATTTAAATAATTAACTTTATCAGATTTAACTTTATCAGTCACATATTCTTCTCTTACTACAAAAGACTTTCTTAAAATATGACAAAAAATAGATATTGCGCTTAAATCATATATTGTTCATTACATTTACTTTTAATATTAAAAAATGCTAAACTTAGATAAGCTTAAAGCAAATAAATTAAAGAAAATAGAAGCTCAAATAAAATTTTAGAAAATTGTTTCTTAAAAATCCAAAAATATGATAACATTCTTTAGGAAAGCATTTGCAATTGAATAAACCAAAAACTGAACTCATTCCTTTGGGATCTTAATGGGCTAAAATAATTGTAACTTTTTTATCATTATATAAACTTACCAAAACCATTTATTTATAATTAACTTAATCTGTTCTCATTCGTCTGCCAAACTTGTTAATCAATTTAAATTTGAATAAATTCTTAAAAAATATTATAATATTAATATAAAATCCAATAAAATTAATATAACATCTTAAAGGGTTTTTCACATTGTAACTCACTTTGATTGTTATAGATTTACTTTATCTATTAATATAGCAATTATTTAATATGTACCCACAACTCTGACAACCTTCTTAATCAAGTTTTTAATAACTTTGGTTTATTCTTCATTTTGTATTTAAATTTGAATACATTCTTAAAAAATAATATAAAATTAATATAAAATCCAAGCTGCTCCCCCAGAGATTTTAATGGGTTGTTTTCTATATAACTCACTTTGAATTTTATAGATTTACTTTATCTATTAATACAGCAATTATTTAATATGTACCCACAACTCTGACAACCCGGTTAATCAAGTTTATAAGAGCTTTGGTTTATTCTTAATTTTATATTTAAATTTGAATAAATTCTTAAAAAATAATATAAAATGAATATAACTAATAATAAATATAATTAATATAACTCACTTTGAATTTTATGGATTTACTCTATCTATTAATCCAGCAATTACTTAATATGTTGCCACAACTCTGACAACCTTCTTAATCAAGTTTTTCATAACTTTAATTTAGATTTAAATTTGAATAAATTCTTAAAAAATAATATAAAATTTATATAAAATCCAAGCTGCTCCCCCTTTTATAGATTTACTTTATCTATTAATCCAGCAATTACTTAATATGTTGCCACAACTCTGACAACCCTGTTGATCGATATTGGCTGTATGTAAATTGCAAATCGGTCGCATTCCAAAGCACCTCCGACACCTGCGACAGGACTTAACCACACAGAGCGAGGTCCTGGTCACACCTCCTGGCGGGGGCTACTTTTGCCTGCCAGTTCTGTGGCGGGTCCTTTCCGTTTCCGTTTCCATTCGCATTTCTATCAGTGTCGGCTTGTTATTTATCCTGCCTCCTTCGGCCCTGCGCCCGGGCCGTGCCACTTAGCACACTTTCAACATTGGAACTCAAGTCGTGCCACGCCCACAAGTCGTCGGGAGGGGGGGGGGAGGGGATGGGCGTAATTTAGCTTGAGCTTTTGCGTGCTGCATTCGCGTTGTTTGCTTTACATTCCTCTCTGGCCTTTTAATTTATCATGTCTATTTGTTTAGTCTTTCGTTGCCACACGAACAAGATGCCACGCCCCCGCCCCCGCCCCCGCCCCGACGCTTTCTGCACCATGTTTCATTTGTTATCCTTGTTTGCTTTTATATTTCAACATGATTTTTGAGTGTGTGTATCTGTGTGTGTGTGTGTGTGTGCGTGTGTTTGTATCTGTTTGCGGCTGCTAGTTTTTCTCTTAGTCGATAGTTTGTTGTTTTTTTTTTTTTGAAAAAAATTGCTTTAAGCTTTGGGGATTTTCCTTTTGCTGTTTTCCCCTTTTACAGTGGCTCAGAGTGTGGTCAGGTAGCTGCCGAGTTGCTCTTTGAGTCCTCATTCGGTTTCTTGCGGCTTTTGTCCTTGTTGTGGATTATGTTTCAACATTAATTGAAAATCATCGACGGGCGTCGCTGAGGTGTGTGTGTGTGTGTGTGTGTGTGTGTGTGTGTGTGAATGGGATTAGCTTTCAAGAATTAAGACACTTTTTCTTTATTTTTTTGTTGGTTGAACAAGGCAAGGATTGGATTGCACGTTATTTACTGTTAATATAATAAACTAATATTATATCGAAGGATTAGCCTGTCTAAAGAAAATATTGTTATTGAATATAACATTTTTGGGTTGTAATAATTCTTCTTGGATATGGATGGCTTCGTCCTTTCGCTTTGGTACTTAGACTCAATTTGAAAATAAAGTTTAATCCGAAGTTGAGATAGGAAAAAATTACAAATTATTTATGTGTGCCATATAAACATAAATATGATTAACTGCTATTATATTAAAAGATGAGTTCGTCCAAATATAAGCTTGCTTTTGGAATATCGTCCTTTATCCTTTTGCTGGATTTGAATGCATTCTTCGTCTCGGTCTGGTATTCAGACTCGATCTGCAAATCTCTTGCGCTTTTTGCACTGAACAAACCATTTAGTTTTGGTTTGCTCAACTCTTCGGTGTGGCACGCACAAGGCAAACAAACGATGACAGGACAGGCCCCTGGACAAGTGACAAGTCCTTTGCACACTTGTAGGCAAAACCCAAGATGCGGTCTCTCTACGCTTCTGGTCGCTGTGCTTGTATGTCTGCTGCCACAAATTGAATCAAATTCCAAGCAGTCGAGATTCATCAGCCACACACAAACACAACACACACACACACACACACACACACACAGACAATGAGAAGGCATGACAGTGACAGCATATCTTATTTAATTTGAGCTCGCTCCGGTGCAGATAACCCCGCATAGAGACCAGAACGAAAACGAGTTTCGCACTCAACTCTAGCATAACATTAATTTTTGTTAATCTATTTTGAAGAGTTGGTCAGCAGCTGCTGCAGCTGTAAGCCGCAAGTAAATATGCCGTCATTAATTTAAAACTTTGTGCAAACAATACCAAAAACTTGAGTTCTAGTTCTTCAGCTTGTGGTTGTTTTGTCTGTCTGTCTGTCTGTCACGGCAGTCGCGTCTGGTCTGTGAGTTATGTTCATTAGCAAATTCAAAAGCATTTCGAAATCTTGGTAAACAAACACACACACAAACACACTCACACATACACACAGATAGAACTGACTAACTAGCATTTAGGTGGAATTTGTAATGAGGGAGGTTGAAAGCAAAACTAACCTGAATATGCCAAACTGACATTTTGTAGCCAGCTTTCGGGGGCAACGCTCGAAAGGGTCAGCAGGTGTGTCTCTATGTGTGTCTCTGTGTGTGTGCCAAGTGGCGCTCTTCAGTTCAGTGCATGTGCTAAAGTGTTGATACAAGCTACTTTTGCTACTATTACTGTCCTCAGCACAGTAACACACTCAGCATATGCAGTGTGTGTGTGTGTGTGTGTGTGTTGCCTAGTCTGACAGCTAAACACATGGCAGACAGCTGAGCAGAACGAGCATTCAAAGTTCTACCATTTGATTGCAGCTTGGTTTACATAGCACTAAAAATTTTGTACTTGTTTTGTGTGTTTTAGGCGCATTAAGCAAATAAATTGTGAATTTGTTTGCTTGCTTATAAATCAATCACTTGAACAGTTTCATGTCTCTTAAAATAACTCCTACTGTAATTAAGTTAGATTTATCAGCTGGGAGTACAACAACAACAACAACAACAACAGCAACAACAAAAGGCAAATGAATCAACAGACTCGGCAAATGTTTGTCACATGTTTCACTCGCTCACATTTCCCTCGTGGCATGTTTCATTTTGCCATTTATCCCATTTACCCTGCAGACTGTAATCCTTCCCCCCCCCCCCCTCCCCCCCTCTCATTTGTTTATTTTCATATTTCAACTGAGTTTGTAATTTATAATTTATGCGCATTTTTTATTAAATATTTATGTTAATGCCGAGTTTTAGCCTCCCCCCAACCGCAAGCAAGGACATCGTCCTTTGGCTTTTCTCATCTTTGTCAACGCGCGCTCTCTCCCTCTCTCTCTCTCTGTCTCTCTTTTCCCTTTATGGCGTATTTATGCCATAAAGCGTGCAAATGCTTCAGTTGCTTTTTGTTTCACTTTTCCTCCATGAGAGTGTGTCTTTGTGTACTTGTGTGTGTGTGTGTCACACATAACTGTAATGCTGTTGACACGTAGCTGCCACAAGACACAAGATGCTGCCGGGTCCCAGGTATATATTGTCTATGGGCCACATAGATAACCATAAATAGTTGGCATTTCAATTTTGAGTTTGGTCCAACAAGAATTTGTTGGCCAGAATATATTACATTTACATATGCATTTCATAAGGCCCAGCCAAGCAGACAGACATATTTGGTCAGGAGTATTTGTGCAAAATGTTAATTTGAATTTCAGAATAGTTTCCTATCTGGAATCCACAAAATCCTCAATATTTGAATATTGCTCAATTTGCTTGCTGATTATTTTCGTGTAAACAAATTGTTTACTATTTGAATCTTGTCTGAAACTTTGATTTCTTGCAGCTCATTGTAATCAACAATGTATTCATGTCATTTCTGAAGCGGATATTCGGCATGTAAACATTTGACTTTGAACAGTTAAGTTAAGTTTTAGTTAATCACAAGTAGCACAAACTATGATAAATTACTTTGCTTGTTTACAAATTCATGTTTAACAAACAGTTATCTTGTGATTACTATTTAAAGGGATATTAGGAAATTGTTAAGCTATTTATTTAATAGGATTAGTAAATACAGCCAAATAATAAAAGGTGTCTTAAATATTGTTAAAGTTGCCCATTTGAGGCTAGTTATAATTAATAAATTGATCGCATCACAAAATTGCGCTTGAAACGTCGAACTTTTGTCAATTGCCTTACGTTGCGTATACGCAATGTGTGCCGTAAATTTACATGCAACTCGCATTCAATTCAAAACAGCGCTCAATAATTGCTCCGCGAAGTGCATTTAATCGGATTGAGCTTGAGACGATGCCCGCAGCGAAGGGAACTAAGTGATTAATTGTCTAAATTGCCTCGGTGGAACAATTCCCAGGCCATAAACGAAACAATTCGACACGAGCAACAATGGCCACGTAGGCCAAATGCCAACGATATGATAACGACGGCAACTAGCGCACAGCAGCAACAGCAGCAGCAGCAACAGCAACAGCAGCAACAACAACAAAAGCAGCAACAAACGTCTCAGAGTTCCATTATGAATGGCTTTCGTATAACGGGTTACCCGGCAGCAGCCACGCCCCCCGCACGCACAACGCCCGCTAACAGTATTTACGCCAAGCCCAATGCACATGAACTGGATCTGCATATAAGCGAATCCTTGCTATATCCTGTCAGCACACAGCCAATCCAAAGTTCACCTGGTCCGCCGCCGCAGCTGACGAACATGTTGCCGACGGGCGCTGCCACGCCCATAGCCCTGAAGGGCAACAATCCGTTTCTGAACAGTCCCTCGCCCACGGACGCAACGCCAGCAATTGTGAAGGCAACGCCGCCAGCAACGGGATTGGGAACTGGAACAGGAACTGGCAGCTATGAGATGCCCGAGTACGCGGAACCGTCGCGACTGCGCGGCCTGAAGCAGCGGCCCCACAGCATTGCCGTGGGCGCCACGACATCATCGTCGACGGGCTCGCCCGGAGCGCGTTCCAGTTTCGTGGACTACAATGTGCAGCAGCAGCAGCGACTGTTGCATTTGTCGCGCCAGCAGCAGCAGCTGCGCAACGCGGTCAGTTTGGTCAGCAGCGCCAGCGGCACGGCAACAACAGCCACAGCCACCGTCGCCGACAAGGAGTCGCTGTACGCCGCCATCTTTCAGCAGTACAGACAGAGTCCCACCAACGGTCAACCGGCGCCGCCAGTTCCACAGCATCGCAAGCCGACGACGGCGGGGGCGGCAACTGTTCCCGTTGTTCCCGTTGTGCCCGTCGTGCCTCGACGCTCGCAGAGCACGCCGCGTCCCAACGGTCCAGCGCTGCAGCAGCAGCAGCAACAACAGCAGCAGACGTTGCAACATAATGGGCAGCTTAACGGTAATGGAGTGCAGCGACCGCGCAGTTTAGATCGCTACAATGGCGTGCTGCAAACGGAGGCGCCGCCAATTCCGTTGCGTCGCTTTGCCAACGCCAACGGCAACAACAATGGTAATGGCAACGGCAACGGTACTTTGGGTCGCCAGCGCAGTCCGAAGAAAAGCAGCAGCGCCGAGAATATGCTGCAGGAGAATTTGGGTACAGTGCCGGCGAACAGTATGCGACACTCGCTCAGCTTTCACGGCGGCCAGGAGCAGCCGGAGTGCGATAAGGGTCTGTTGGAGGTCAGACCGAATAGCTATGCGGCTCCAGGCCCGGATCAGGCCTATCTGGAGCATCAGCTGCGCGCCTATTCCGAGCAGCTGCGCACCATAACGGAAAGTGTGCGCAAGTATTCCGAGCAGGCCAAGCTGCTGTCCGAGCTGAAGCGCCAGCAGCAGCTGACCAAACAGAGTCAAACCAATCTCAATCTGCTGGCGCCCAACACCAGCAACAACAGCAGCAACAATAGCAGCAACAACAACAACAACTTTCAGCCAAATATGATCTCGCCGGAGATTGTTAGCAAGTCGCTGGCCTCGCTGTCGAACGTGGCCGAGGTGCAGACACCGTCCAATCAGCTGCGCCTGTTCCTGGACAACATCAGGAGCAGCATGCGGCAGGAGTATCAGCAACATATGCCCGAGGATGTGCTGAAGCCGACGAAGCGGAACGGGGAGGCAGCTGCTGCTGTGGCAGTTAAAACAACCGTTGCGGAGCCGGAGCCGCCGCCGGCGCTGCCGACGCCTTCGGATCAGCTGCGTCAGTTTCTGGACGCGATACGCGCCAATAAAATACCTGAGAGCTCCGACAAGCCCAAGCTGAGCAACTCGCAGACTTTGGACTCGTTCATCTCGAAGCCGTTGCAAATGCCCGATGTGACCTCGGGCACGCCCGGAGGAGGAGGCGGAGGCGGAGGCGGAGGCGTAGCAACGACAGGCGTGGCAGCTGGAAATGCAGCTGCTGTTAGCGGTTTGCCAACACGCCGTCGACCCAAGAGCAGCGTGCTGCCAGCCAAGCTGGAACAGCGCGAACATTCGCTGGTCACCTCGGAGAGCTTCCATCAGATCTCCGACAATCTGCGGCTGATGAGCGAGGATCTGCAGGCGCTGAGTCCCAGCAAGGTGGCCGTGGTCAGCAGCTCGGCGAGCAGCGGCAGCCTCAAAACGCTGGCGGCCAACGGCGGCAGCGCACTCACCTCAGAGCTCAGGGTGATCACCAGCTCGCCGCAGCAACAGCAACATCAACAGCAACAGCAGCAGCAGCAGCAGCAACAGCAGCAGCAGCAGCAGCTGGTGATCAGCAAATCGAACAGTTCGCTGGGCTCGTCGCTGGCGCTGACGGTGACGACGCCGTCGAGTGCGACGACGACGCCGTCGACGGCGCCGCTGACAACGGACTTTAATGCGATACTGGACAGCTTTCATGCCATGGCCGACAAGTACAAATCGAAGGGTTCCTACGACTATTTGCGCAAGTGCTCGGAGGCACTGCGGCAGCATTCGCTGCAGCTCAAGCTGCAGCAGCATCAGCAGCAATACCAGCAGCAATTCCAACACCAGCACCAACATCAACACCAGCAGCAGCAGCAACAGCAGCAACTGCAACTACAAAATGGCTTCAACAGCGACGACAGCAGCTCCTGCAGCACAACTCCGGGCAGCATTCGTGATGCGGTTCAGAATTTGCTGCTGCTGCCGCGAAACGGCTTTCAGATACTGGACGATCGAATGCGACTGTTTATCGATATCATCGATAGTCAGGATCGTTTGAGTCAGGTGAGAAAACCTCTCTAATTTTGACATATACAAAGGCAGCAAAGATTTATTGACCCCCTTAAAATAACTCACTGTTAAGTTAATCAGTCAAATTCATAGCTTATTAAATTCTTCTCAATTTCTTTACAGGTATGTTTAAATAGTTTTTTGTGACTTATGTGCGTTTAGCAAATTGTAAGTAAAAAAATTGTTGAAGTTGAGCTACTGAAAAATATTTAAAGGAAAAAAAATATAATTTTTATTTGTTTTTTTTTTAATATAAAAAATCTTACTTACCTTAAATTAAATTTAAAATTAATAGGCGAAAAAATCTTGCCTTAAAGTTGTTCCTTTTTATATTTTTTAATATTATTATTATTTATTATTTAAACAGATTTTCTGCTATATGGCAGCATAATCAAGTTGTACATAAAAGTGAAAACAAAACAAAATTAATTATAACTTAACATTTATTTATATTATTTACATTACATCATATATACAATATATACATATATATTTAAGATATCAAATAGGGATATTTTTTGAAATTAAATATTAAAATTTTGTTATTTATTTTATATATAACCAAACAAGGCTTGGATAAATATTTAAAAGAAAAGAATTTTGAATATAAAATAATATTGTCTCTTAAAAAAATCTTAGCAATATATCCATAGCGGGCTTATAATAAATAATATAAACTTTACCCCATTCCAATTTCACATTTTCAACATTTTATCTGATTGAATTTGCTTTGAAAATTGCACGCTCATAAATTTTCAATTTAATAACTTTTAATAATCAATTTTATTGACATCGAGCTGGGATGGGCGGCGACTGTCTCGGCCATCGTTTAAGCCGCAATGCCAACTTGACCTGGTCAAACTTATCTCGGCCGCCCGCATATTACGCTCAATTACATAATGCGTCCAAAAGCCATCAAATCAGTTAATGACCCAAAAAGTTCAACTACCCCAGCCACAAACTAAGCGTCAAGAGAATAAAGTAAACCTATCAATTTTCGAGAAAATGTGGAAAATGGGAAAGACGTTGGCAATTAATATTAATAAACTACGTAGTCATTTTAAGGGCAACTAACTAATTTCAATGCCAAAGCGGCAGATAAAAGCCAAAACGCAAATTGAAATTTTAATCAACTTTCAAGCAGCCCACAAGCAGCCACGCCCACTTTATGTGCGGTAGTTTTAGGCAGACTTACGATAAGCAAGAGAATTGAATGTGTGTGTGTGTGTGTGTTTGTGTGTGTGTTTGTGTGTTTTGGGCCATAAAACTTGGGTACAGCCCAGGCGACAGTTGAGAGAAGTAATCAAGCGACAAGTCACGAAAATTCCCAAAAGTAGCTAATCAGTGAGACTATCATGACCTGACTCAGAGCTCAGCCTGCCACACATACTTCGTGCCACATAGTTCGTGCCACAAGCATATGAAATTTGATTGGCTTCAGTGCGGCTTTACTCAAAATTTGATGTGCCAAAATAAATCAGGGCACTAATTTTGTACAACTTGCAATGCTTGCTGTGGAACGGAAACGGAAATGTCAGCTGCCACGCCCACCCTAACTAAACAACCCCTTTTTGTGTCTGGGTCTGGTTAAATGACGAATGCTTTCACCTTGGGGCATTCTAATTGTACACGATCTGACCTGAACCCTCACCTGTGCCACATCCAAGTTCTATCTGTCTTATCTTCAAAGCCATATAAAGTTAGGGTTGGGCTTAATTTAAATTACAATTTCAACTGCCTTCGATTTTAGTTTACCTTTGTGCCAAAGGAACTCAATTTGAACAAAATATTATCAAATTCCTAGTGCAAATAAATATGTATTTGAACTATCAAACTAATTAAGTAAATACTTAATTTATTTAAAACAAAATTATAAATGCATAGAAATTTGCATTAAAATTAATGTAAATGTTGCGTCATTTATTTAACTTATTTCGCCAAATTGCATTGTATATTTAATGCAGATTGCAGCTGCTGTTGTTGTTGTCGCCGCTGTTGCCGATAAGTGAACAAATTCTAGTTTTAAATGTGCTTTTCATAATGTAATTGCAAACAATTGGGCAAATATGCACAGAGCTGTAATAATTGCATTTGCCAACCGACGCACAGTTTCCATGACAAAGTAATTATTTAAACTGCCTCAAATTACTACAACAACAACAACAACAACGGGTACAACAACAATGCTTGCCACATGTTTGCCGAGCACAAATCCAAAATGGCGCCTGTTGCGACAAATGAACTGTAAAATAAGCGACCAAGCGAAACGTCATTTGCACCCATTTTTTGGCCAAAACTGGCGACCAACGGCGACCGCATTGACATCATTGTCAAGAGCCATTTATTTTAATTAGCTGTGCACACAAAGTGAACACAACAGCAACAACAACAACAACGACAACAACAACTGCAACAACAACAACAACAACTGCAACAGGAACAGGCGAATTTACTCGCAGCCTGAAATTAATAAATGCAATTTTGCGGTCAACACCTAGGAGTAAAACAAATTAATTATTTAATGACAACGCTTGTAAGTATCGTGTAACTACAATTTTTTTTGTGTCACTGTGCAACATGGTTTAAGTTAAGTAATATATAATATTACTCTTTATTTTTATTTTATTTTATTTTTTTTTTTTTTTAATCTGTTAACATTTATATCATATTGTAGTTAGCTTTAAATAATTTGAATAAAATTTTACAGGGTAAAAAAAAAGTTAGAAAAAAAATATTCAAGACTGTAAAGAAACTTTTTTGATAACTAATGTAATGAGGACCTTACAGACAACATTTAATCTTAATTTCCACAGATTGAATTATAACTGTCATTGTTCCATTTGTGATTTGGGTTTGTTCTGATATATTTGGTTACATTATTAAATTTAAAATTTTTTTAAAGTTAAAACTCGCATATCAATATTTGTATTAAGGGCATAAACGAATTAACTACTGATTTATATCTTTATCATACCTAGCTCAACTTCACTTAAGCGTAGCTTAAAATATAAAAAAAAGATATAAAATGTGTATCTTTACTCTTCGAAACCAACTATAGACCTACTAGACTAGACCTACTAAATTCATTAGTAACTAGTACTAAATAGTTTATTGTCATAAACCTTTCTGTTAAAAAGAAAATAAATACTATGAATTAATTGCATTTAACTAAATTATTCTGCTTTAATTTTCAAGTGGCAAATGTTATTATATTTACCCTTAATTTTTTTTTTATTATTATGGTACTAATAGCAAAATAGAAAGAATAAAAGAAATTAAATATATGTGTTTATTTCTTAAAAATTAAAGTAAAACCCTATTTCTATTTTCGCTTATCAAAATGTGTTGTTCAGTGTCACGCCACCATAATAAAGTGTATTGAATTACACTATTATTCAAGCGCAAAAGATAAAAATTGACATATTTTGGCAACGTATTTATTTCAACCAGAAAGCCTTAATCACATTTGAGCTATAATAACAGACTAAACAACAGTTGCTAGTTAGATATTTTGTTTCAAATTGACTATTTTGTGGTTTTTGCACCCAATTATGTAAAGAAAGAAAAAAATCAGTTCAACAATTTGTGTACGCTTTAAAATTGTGCAGTAGTGTGTTCTGTGAATTGGAGGCTGCGGCGCTGCAGGGTGTCCTTTCAACAGTTTTCAATTGCTGGTCCGTCGGATTGTCCGGTCATGTCGCTTATTAATTGCATGCCATAAATCATGATTATGCCACTTGCCGACCAACCGCTGTGCTAGTCGTAGTTATTATTATTAATCTTTGTCGCCCACGAGGCGCAAAAGAGACGCAGATATACCATCAGTCGAACCACGACCAGGACGAGGTCCTGGTTCAGGTAGTGCCTGCCATGTGGCAGATGCATGCAAATGGAACATTGTCGTCGTCGACATTGTGCTTGTTATTCAGCTGCTGGTTGGTTGGCCTATCTTGATTAATTGCAAAAGTTTACTGGTCACACGAGCAGCCTGGGAACGGGCACAGCCGAGCCTTGGAAATGCGTCATCTGCTTGCTTCCTTTTTATTTTGGTTTCTCTTTTTTTTTTCTTTTTTTTTTTGGCCACAGAATTAATAACAACAATGCGGGACCATAACACGCGTATGTTGTCGCGTAAATTGGTTTTAATATTTAAGGCACTTCATTACTCACAACCAACGAGAAAACTCGAAAAGAGAACGAGCGCTGAAAAGTAGGCTACGAAAATGCGCTGGGAAACTTTGTTGCAATTAAATTAAATTGAAAGTTCATTGCAAATATGTTCGCGACTCGAGAGAGACAATCAATAAGGATATTTGAAAAATCACAGTTATAGTTGCATATATCCTTTTTTCCTAAATAATTTGAATCGTTTTTGTTGTGGAAAACATAAAATTGGGCAAAAGCAATTGAAAATCGATCAACGATTTGAGTGCTGAACATTTCTGTTTGCACTTGCCGCAAAGGAGTTGCATGCAACACACGCTGCTAAAAGCAAACAATTTCCTTCATTTTTTTTTTCGGGTGAATGAAAACGAAAATCTGAGCCGACAACAGACGAAGCTGTTTGCATACTTTTAGCCGTCTCGGTGTCTGACAAGATGTCAGCTTCAATGCAACTGCACAACAGGACAAAGCAGCCAAGTTCTGAGAGTGTGTGTGGGTTGTGTTGTTGTGTGTTGTGTTGTTGTGTGTGCGTGTGTGGATCACGTACACTTGCTGCTAGCTGTAGGCGATTGAGGAAAGTTTCCGTTTTGCTTTTTTCTGATTTTTGACATATTTTCTTTTGGCTGCAAACAAACTGACAAACTGCAGGGCGTTTTTTTATTTTTTTTTTTTATTTTTTTATTTTTGCAGCAGCAGGTGCAACTGGGTTAACATGTTGAGCAGCGCAGCGAAAGCGAGCAAATGCAAATGCCGTGCGAAAATAGATGAAAAAGTATCTCACAGATTGCAGCTGGCAGTAAACGAAATACATACATCGTTTTCCCAATTTGCAAGCAGACTGCCTCCCTCTCTCTCGCTCGCTCTCTCTTTTGCTATCTCTTTTTTTTTTTTTTGCTTGCTTGCTTGGCATATGCAACAGTTCAATTTGGTATTGTGGCAAGCAACGCTTTTGGCGCTTCTGAATGGCAGCTTCATTAATCAGAATACAAGCAATCTGCATACGCACACAGCTCGGGTATCGATAGATGCAACACGATGGCGCAGGTAAATGCTGCATGCCACAATCATGCAATTTGCCCGGATTTTCATACAACTTTTCCACTGTAATGGCAGGCTTAAAATGTGTATTTTCATATGTGCAACAAAATTGCATGCAATTACTTTAATGCCTCTGGCATTCAGTCAATCAGTTTTTGAACCTTTTTCCAACCCATTTTCCACCTGCCGCCCACTACTATATGCATATATATATATGTATATATAGTATGTATATTTTATGCCTGAGCTCGTTTGTGGCTCGCCGGCGAATGCGTGACATCCATTAAGTGCACATGAAAAAAGCTGCCAACTGTCACTTGAATTTTACCATAATTCACTTCATTGATGGCACAATAATTTAAGCACAAGTACTCGCTGAGTCCTTCATTAAAATTACGTGATCTCAGTTGACATGTGCGCGTAAAACAGGACAATTCTGCTTAATTAAACTAGTACATTATAATAAATACAAATTGTTTTTTTTTGGCAGTTAATTAGATTTAAAAGACATTCAGTTAATTACAGGAAATCATTAAGATTATTGTTTGGTAAACATAAATTTATTTGTCCAAAGAAAGCTTTAAACATTTTGACTGAATTGCAATGGAAAATTTATAAATCTATGAGATTATGGAACTCAAACTTCATCCTAGGCGATTTCTTATATAATAATTTTTAAAACTTTTTCCTTCAATTAATTTGATGTTCATCCAAAAAAAAAAGGGCAAACATATTTTAAAATCTATAAATATTCAAACAATTTTATTTTTAATATATACATAAAATTTGCATTGCCAAAGATCATAAACTTTATTTTAAAATTTTTTGGTAGTTTATTATGCTGCAGTTATAAAACATCCTTTTAATTTTGTGTACATTTTATTACATATATTTTTGTATTTTACTCAGATTGATTTTGTTAGTGCACAAAATGAAATATAAAATTTAAAATGATTTAATTGCAATAATAATTGTAAATCAACGTTTGCTTAAAGCGGCAAACATTTTGTTTTGTTCGAATGCAACAATAATAAAAACCCATTTCTTTGTTATCCCTGTTTACAAGTCCTTTGTTAGCAGTCCCAATTTATGTGAATGAACAGCAAAGTACATCACGTGCTGTGAAAATGAGCTTCTGCATTGTATGTGCAGTGTGTGTATTCACGTGTGCCACGCCCCCTTGCCGCCCTCCTGCACACAAACATACACACACACATATATACACTTGCACAAACACTATTCAAACAATGTAGAATGTATATTCTTTGTGTCGTGTATTTTCATTTTTCTTTATTTATTTTTCACATCCCGGCATCGATTACATTTAGCTAAATTGCGTTTTTCATTGGGGAAAAACAAGCGCACGTTATACGGTACTTTTTCACTCTTGCAAATGCGAATCGAGGTCGCATTTACAGTAGTAAAATTGTCAATTTTACATGTTTAAGCCACTTTCACTAAGCGCTTAATTTAAAGCCAACATTTGGCTCTCTAGGTCTTAGCCCAGCCTTGTTGACACTCGCTGGCGTTATTAGTCTCCCTCTCTCTATTTTTTTTTCTCTGTGGAGAAGAACAAAATAAACAGTACGACAACTTGACATTTCTCGAGTGCTCTACATCAAAGTCAAAAAGCCGGTCGAGTGTGTTTATTATGGGCGGCAACTGGCAACTGATGCAAAATTCTTGGCAACAATTGCAGTTTGCTATTGCATTTTGTGTGTGTGTGTGTGTGTTTTACAG
The DNA here is from genome assembly GCA_004143845.1 of Drosophila lacertosa. Taxonomy (NCBI): domain Eukaryota; kingdom Metazoa; phylum Arthropoda; class Insecta; order Diptera; family Drosophilidae; genus Drosophila; species Drosophila lacertosa. The sequence continues at coordinate 73,835 of SCDZ01000518.1, read as the reverse complement.
TCTCTGCTTTTGGGCAACACACATACACACAGGGATATGTTAGTAATTGCAATCTCTCTAATGCTGGCAAATGTGTTGCGGCTTTAGGACAAAGAATACAGCCACAGTCAATTGGATTTTGTGTATATGCCATACGGATTTTAGATTACTCAGCGAGTTCAAATGTCGCCTGCCATTCAGTAGCATATTTTTTTGTTTGCTTTTGTTGTTGCTGTTGCTGTTGTTGTTATTGCTGCCTTGGGGCCCATGTTGACATAAGTCAACGCCCAGTTTGGCAGACGCGTCAAGTTGTTTACTCGCTGTCTTTGTTACGGCTCGGATTTATTGTGTTTAATGTGTTGAAAAGTTGGCTTATTTATGGCACTGGCTTCGTCTTCATTCAGCTCACACACACACACACACGCACACATACACATGTATGTACATATGTCTAAGGGTCTTCGTATTTTTCTTTAGGATTTCCTTGTTGTTGTCTGTGTTGTCCTTCGTTCGATTGTGCGGAAAATTGAAAAAAAGTATATATATATATATATGTACATGTATTAAATGGGTTGACGACCAGTTTTGCCGTGCCTATTTACGCTCAATGTCATGCTCTATTTGGTATGTGGCAACAGTTGGTCAGTTGGCACTGAAAGCAAGAATTGCCTTTGGCACAGACTCTCAGCAAGACAATAAACACTTACAAATTGAGGAGTGCCAAACTCATTATAGATAGAGATATAGAGAAGACTTAATGTTTGGTAAAACAAATAGAAAAGGAGTAATTAAAGATAATAATAAACTAATAAATAAATGTAAGCTGTAAATTGAAACTACGAGTAGTGTTAAGAAAGAAAACAATTAAATGATTTCTTTTTTGATACTTTCTTATACTTCGGCTTATTCTTTATAGACAATCTTATTCATTCTGTTTAGCTCCATAAAATATTAGAGCCGAACCTTATTTATACCAGGCCATGACAGCGAATAAATAAGTATACACAACATATTATGGAGCCCTAAAAAAATGTAAAGCATGTAAAATGAAGATTAGTTTAGAAAAGAAATAGAATAAAATAATTTTGTCGGTTTTATGAAGCTAAAGTAAGGAGCTATAACATTAAACACAGCTGCATAAGTTGCTTAATAAGTATAATAAACTTAACTTAACATACTCATAATCAAGTTCATCAACTTAAAAATTTATCTTGCCACAAAAAAAAAAGAAAAAAAACTGTCACAAGCTGTCTTCTGTTTTCTCTTGTGGCTTCCTTTTGTTTGTTATGGTATATCATTTATCTGTGTGTATCTATCTAAGAATAACATCATAAATCCATATTAAATATTTGTATAACATTTTTTGCGTTGAATTTTATGAACATTTCTGCAGCTGCGACAGCTGCAGCTGCAGCTGCAAATGCAATTGCAGCAAGCCACAGCAGCGAATATAAAAACCAAAACTTTTATGACACAAAACATGTAGCAACTAATATTTTAGCTATTTTTTTATTTTTTTTATGTTGTTGTCTGCCCCTGTCCTCAACTAAAAGCAAGAGCTAATAGTGTTTGGCCATTTTTCAAAATGGACGCCGCGTAGCGAAAAGTGGAAAATTTGTGGCAGGCGGATGGAAGGGGTGGAAGGGGTGAAAGGGGGAGGGAACGTGTGGCAAGCGCACACCCCTTTTTTATAGTGAATGTTGGCACTGTCGTTAGCTCAAAGTTTGTTGAAAATTGTTATCAGCATGCTGAGGCAATGACATGACCACATCACAACGACACGGTCATCAACAACAAGGCCAGCAGAACAGCAGCTCCATGGCCCCAACATGGTCACAGCGTCGACAGCTTCCCCGGCATGTGTGCCATACATACTAATAAGCCGTTAGCTTGCTGCTCCCCTCCCCCCTTTTTTAATGCTGCTGCATTTGGGATAAAAACCTCGCCCTAAATACTTTATCATTTTATTTGGAAGCTGTGTTAAATTGTTTAATATCCAACACGATTATAAGTATATATTAATCGGATAGGGTCAATTTGAAATATCAAATATCTCATTGTTTAATTGAGTGCTTACTAAAAATATTATATATTTTTAATTGATTTCCACGCACAACTAATTTTGCACTTCGAATTCTTCATAAGCAACTTGAAGTAATTAAATAAAAAGATCTCATAAGATATTAGCTGTATTGTGTTCAAGCTTAAGTATATTTGAGCTAGAGAAAATTTGTCTGAACAACTCAGAGAAAATTATTAAAGGTAGTTATGAAATATACTTGAAACGTGGCTTTAAAAATGCGTCTTTATTTATTTAAAAGAACTTGTATAGCGATGACCTTTACAAGGAGCCAACAAGAACTTTTCTTATTATCTTAGGAAACAAGTTTATTTTAATAGCCTAACTATTTACACATCTTGTGAATATTCCGTATAAAGTCGCTGTTGTTTTAAATTAAAACCTTGCCCATATTGAAAAAAATTCCAGTGTATAACTGTGCTTAAATTGTTTTTTTCAAGTGTACTTTGGGTTTGATTAACTGCAGTCTTTTTCTCAATTTACGATAAGAGTTTTATTTGTCAGATATTTTTCATTGCTTACAACGCTGACAATGTTCATGCGGGTATGGATTTTTTCCACTCTATTCACTCCTCAGCTCCTGGTTGCATTAAAGCTGTGTTGCACTTCCGCTTGAATTACGTCTGGATAGAACAGACACACACACAAACACACACACACAGAAATCGCACACACATACAGAAGACGCACAGTTTAAGTGGTCCTTTTATTAAGCGAAGGCAACTTCTTTGTGCTCATTTTACCATCAGCTTTACTCACTCACACTCTAATGTCCACCACACAAACAACCATCCAGTCAGTCACTCATTCACTCATTCACTCACTCATTCATTCATTCAGTCATGCGACCACTTTTTGCCGAGTTTATTACATTTATGCGATTATGTGTCCTGTATCCTTGTGTGTGGCTTGCAGGACTAGACAGTGTGTCATTGCCATTATTAGTTGCAGAGTTTTCATTTATGCCTTTGTGTGTATGTGTGAGAAAGTTCCTTTACTGTTGCTCAAATTAATTCCAATTATTTATGGCCCTAATTTAGTATACATTTCTTTTGGGTTTTTTCTCGTCTGCCATTTGGGCTAATCATAATTCAAAATGAAGAGTTTTTTGTAATAAAGAAATGAAGTTGGCAGCTTTATAAATTTATTTCTGTCTGCGATTTATATTTACAAAAATAAACATAAGGCAAAAATATACTTATAAATATATATTTTTTTTTGCGCTGAAAAGTAGGCAACACAAATTGTTTTCCTACTTGCTTTAAGTGATATTGCCTCTGTTTCCATTATGATTAGCAGAGGAGCATTGACTGTGATGCGAGTAAATTCAAATTCAGTGCTTGACACTCGTAATTGCGAGTATTACTACGACAACCAGCTGCGCTTGGCAGCTTGGCAGCTGGTTGCATTCATTATTGTGCATTACACATACGCAACGTTGTACCAGCAGCGCTGTGCAAACATGAGCTTTACACCACTAAATTATAATGGCAGACCAAAGCAAAAATGTTAAAAAATAACACTTTTTGGCATATATACACACTTGAAAGCAAAAAAAAAAAAATATATATATATAGAAAAGAAGCAACCTCATCGTTGTAGGTAACAACATGCAACATGGGAAATCTAGCAGGTCTCTGCTCTTCCATAATTGCGCCTGTCCATGTCCTGCCCGACCAGATGTCTGTCTATGATTGCTAGCACACGCTAACAACTATCGTCAGCGTTATGAGACTCTACACGAGACACTCTGCGTGTCCCTTCTCTCTCTCTCTCTCTCTCTCTGTCTGTCTCTTTTCTCCCCCAAGTCTGAGTCGTGCTTTCAGTGGCGTGGTTACATGTGAGTTGCTTATTTTCGAAACGAGTTAAAATTAGCATAGTTAAGGCAGAGCAAACGTGCCACGTCGTCTGCTGACTTGGTAATGATGTGAAAATATAATGAACTCGGCAGTTGCGAAATTGAATGAAAACATTTGCTGAAGCTCCAGTTGCTGCTATCATCATTTTTAGCATTGGACTTGGTCGACCGACAGACGCAATCATTTGGGTCACTATGTTGTTTATAAATAGTTAAGGCTGATATTTCCACACATGCTCTCAATCGGCATTAGCAGCTAGCTGCAATTCAGGTCAGCTGCTGCGAAATGCGTCGCTTAAGTGCCACCAAGTACTATGCGATTGCAGATTGCGGCAAGTAAGGTGAACTTTACCTCGGCACCTGCATTAAAAGCTGTTTAGAACGCCAGCAGGCAAAAAAGCAGCTAGCACACAGAAGTGTGATCTCGGCCCATAGCCCATTACCACCCATGTTTATATAGCCTATAAAGCGTCACTCGGTCACAGCCGTTTAAAAAGAAGGCCCAGAAATGAGCACACGTGGCCGGCACACGGCATCAAAGCGTTCACCCATGGCACGAAACAAAAAAACAAGCGGTGAAAGTGAACAAAACGAGAAAAACCAAAGCGAAAAAATTGTTGACTCCAGGCGTAACGAAGTCGAGATACCCTTCTTTAAGGTTGTTAACTTGGCAGGACCATGAAGCTATAGTGAAAGTCTAAATATGATTATCTAAATACTATTATATGATTATCAATTATGTCAACAGAGTAGAGTAGTTGATTTTTTATACCAACTATAAATAAGTTACCTTCCATGATCACAAAGGTATATACCCTTAATGGTGACTACACGTAAATAAAACTTTAAAAATCTGAGCACACTCGAGCTCCTAAAAGAGTATAAAAAATGCATGCTTAGAATGACACACAAACCGTGTTGAGTTAAGGAAGTAGCGAACTTGAGATACCCTGCTTTTGTATGGCTTTAAGCATAACGTGCAGCTCTATTAAAAATTTAATTAAATTCATATATAGAGCTTAGTATTTAATTATTATAACAAATTTATATACACATGATAAAAACCAACTTTAAAGCTGTTCACATGCAAAGTTCAAAGACTCCCTTAAAAGAGTATATAAAGAATAAAAAAGGTGACACACAAACCGCATTGGAATAGCTTTAACGCATTCCCTGGTCGTACTTTGTTGACCTAAAAATCTCATTTGCCGCTTTTGCTCATTTCTGCCATCACTTCTGGTTGGTTGGTTGGTTGGTTGCCGCTTTTTGTTTATTGTTGCGCAGAGCCTTCAAGCCTCAAGCTACGCGGCCTGTTCTTTGATATACAAATAACTCAGCTCTGCCACGCCCCATTGGCGATTTTAAAGTCGCGCTAGAGCAGAAAGCAAATGTTAAATTAAAGCCAGGCCCAGAAAATAAAACCTTAGTCAGTATTTTGTAAAGGAATATTCCTCATATAGTCAAGGCTGTTTAGACTTTACTTACGAACTTTTCCTTATAGCTTAATTAAATTCACAGCACGTTCTTTCTTATTAAATGTCGCATGTGCTTCTTAGAATTTACAATGGCCAATTATAGTTTAAAGCTGTAAAAGGCTCTTATTGAACAAAAGTTTTTGACAGTCATCTATTCAATAATGATTACTGCTGCCATTTTATTCTATTTACACAGTTTGACTTGGTCAAAAGAAAAATAAGCCATTATAAAAGAATATATATATATTAAGTTTTTTTGGCAACCAAAATTTGTTTTTGTTAAAAGCGACAGCAGAGAATAATCGAATAAAAAAAGAAATTCATTTAAATGAATAAAATTGATTTATTCAAATAAATTGAAATAGCTCAAAAGCAGAAAAATATGTTTTTTCTGTGTCACGTTTTAGAATTTAGCAGATTATCTATTTAATAGAACATTTTTCCAAAGCACTCAATAATTATATTTAATTCAACTTTAATACATTACACAGATTTTTCCAGAAATTGCGACTGAATGTCAATCGAATAAATGGGACATTTTTTTTTTCTCGACTGCTGTCACTTAATGATTCAGAGCTGGGAAAATGAATCGTGCCGAATTTGGTGACCTTCTGTCTGCGATTTAGATTCTTATTTAATTTTCTTATGCTCCGTTTTTCCGCACAAGTGTCACAGGGAAATCAGGAAAAATGAATGAAAATTGTGTTAGTCGCGACAGGCTGACAAAATGATAGATGAAAGACAGAGGAAAACGCGTAGGGGCGAAGAAAAATTAGCGTAGGCTTCAAAAGCAATCAAAATGACAACTTAAGTAGGCTTCCCCAGCAAAAATTGAAAACGAACGAAACAAAAACCTAAAAAATGCAAAAAATTCAAAAAGAAAGAAAATTTTTTATATTTACTTCCAAGTTAGCGGCTTCATTTTTGGGGTTGTTGGGTCAACCCTTGAAAATGTTGAGAAATGTGGGCTCAATTAGGGCCTAATTGCAGGCGGCTAATTGAAGCGTAGGCTAAGTGAACTCTGCTCAAAATTCATTTTCAGATATTTTGGCTAAGAAAAATACAAAATTAAAATGCAAGACAACGCTGAGTGGACTTCAAGTGTCCGGTGAGTGTTGACAGGAGCTGCCAACCGAAGCATTTGTGCAAATCGTGCGTAAATTTTATAAAAATTTATATGTGAAAGTTGACTAAGAAACAACCCAAGCCAAGGAAGCCGACAGAGATTTGTTTTTGGCTGGGAATCAGTTTATGTGCATGGCGAATGTGAAATGTGTGTACTTAAATTGTGTCGGCCCCAAATGCGCATTTAACTTAATCAAGATTTTAATATTTAAAGAATTTTCAAATGTCACGCCCAACATGAGGGTGGGCGGTTGGTTGGGCGTGGGGCGTTGCCACAAATTGCTTGCACTCGCCGCCCCCTTTATCTTAGTCGTGCCCTAAAGGGTTAGTTGTGGTTGGGCTCGAATAACATTATCTCTTACTACATGTGGCAGTTGCCACACTTCAATTGCTTGTGAAAACCATACGAAACATGGCAACGCCGCAACCAACCCCAAAAGCCCCCAAAAGCCCAATGCTCGACATTATAAATTTTTGTTCTGTTCTTTGTGTGTTTGTCGAAGAAAGTTTTTTGCGGCTGCCTGTCGACTTGGTTTTTAGTTTAGTTTAATGTTGCACTTTTATTTATTTCGACATTTATGCCAGGTTTCTGCAAAAAAAAAAAAAAAATAAAAAATATATACAAAAATCAATAGCTTGAATGACAGAGAATGTTAAGCTGGCCAGAGTGCAAAAAGAGAAAATCCTATAAAAGCTTTTTGATGCCCAGAAAAAGAAAAGTGAAATATAAAAGGCAAATATTTATTACCTATTCAGCATTAAATCAGTTGCTACAAAAAACACATACATACGTTTAAAGCGCAACTTAACTCTCAGTTAAGTTTTATGCGTTTTTCTTGTCGGGCGGCTTCAAGTTTCGCTCTGACGCCCATTTAAGTAAGAAAGTTCCACACAGAGAAATCAAAGTTAAGCTCGGGACATGAACTCAAAGATTTGCGCGTTAACAAACACACACACACACACACACACACACTTCTTAATGTGCTGTGTGGTTAGTAGAAAGCGCTTCATAAGTAAGTGTGTGCTTACTTATATGCATATATATATATGTGTATATATGCTCAGACGAACTTTGTGAAAGGACTTGGCCCGTTCCTGGCCAGAGCAAAATGAAGCGTCACGAACTTTTGTGGTTCGCTAAAACGCTTAATGGTGACGGTGTCGTAAACGGCAAGTCAAAAATCTACTTGCCGCATACTTTTCGCTGGCAGTGTGGCATAAGCTGCCCCCTAGACACAAAATAAAGAACTACACGTGACAATCAACATGCCAACATGTGTTTGTCTTTCTTTGTCCTTTTTCGCCTGTCTACTTTCTCATTTTCTTGACGCTTTATTATTTGCGCCATAGTTTTGCCAAGTTGCTCTTTGCATTTTATTGTTATGCGCTGTCTCATAACTTGTTAACATGTTGTATCTTTGAGATACTTTTCGTGTGTAATTTGTCTATTTTGGCAGCGGCAACAACTCTTAAGACCTCCCACCCCGCCCCCTCCAGCAAGGACACACACATTAGTCCAATTGTCTGTGTTTGTTTTTGGAATTTGAAGATTTGCTACTCGTTTGACAATCCACATTCCCCAGCTCAGTTGAAGGATGTTCTTATCTTGTCAGCTGCCCTCATAATTTATGTATTTCTCTGAGCGCTATTTAATCTGCTTCATGTGCGATTTAATGTCGCAGGCTATATATAAATATATGTTTATATAAGGAATTCACTTACCTTTGTTGCATAATTGTAATTGCTTAAAGTGATAATAAATATTTATTGGGATATGTTTTCCTAAGGTGACTTAAACAATTTCATCCACATTTAATTTTAATTAAATGTTGACATTTATATTTATTAAAGTTTTTCAACATAAGTGTGCAAGTGTATTTTTATAAATTAAATAAATAAATTTTATGAATTGTATTCATGATCTAGTTTAAGGCAACTTTAAAGCTGCCAAAGCATTAAACCTTAGGTAAATTATGTTAGGATATACAAATACACATGCACCTTATTTTATTTTGATTTATGTTCAGCTTTCTAACCTGTCAAAAACTTTCCAACTGAATTTTCATTGTATTCATTTCGAAGTATTTCTTTCCAAGAATTTAAGTAGAACTTAAAAGATTATTTTTTGGATAACTTTACATACATGTAAAGTTTTTCCTGTCGTATCTGTTTTAAGAAACCAAGCCTGGAATTTTCCTAAAATTAGTGCCTGCATCAAGAGCTGTGTAAATGAGGAAAGTTTGCAACACAAAATGCAAAAGGAAGAGAAGGTTGAGAATTCTGTTGTCGAGTGTTTTTCGTCTGTTTAGCGTTGATGACAAGGAAATGTAAATAATTTAATTTCAAGTACCTGCGGTTCTCGTGGCAAAATCATTTTCAAATAAATAAACTAAACGAGCCAACAACTTCCTCCGCAGCACGGCACTTATTAGCTTCGCATAAAGAGTAGAAAGACAGGCAATTGCGACATAAACAGCCACTCGAAGCCGCAATCGAGTGCGCTTGTGTGTGTCTGTGTGTGTCTGTGTGTGTGTCTGAGGGGGCGTGGCAGTTGACAAAGTGCGAGACGAACTTTGGAATTTGTGTATTTTGCGCCAAACCGCAAAACTTGAAGTGCTCGCACTTAGGCCAACAACTTTATCGCTTAGAGGGAAAGAGAGACAAGAACTCGCTTTAAAAATTGTTTCCTTGTACAGTGGAAAGACAGGCTAAATCAAGGGCAAGACAATGAGGTGGATTGCTAAAAGGCAGTCAGCAATTTGTTTATTGAATTTATTAGCATAATTGACTGCTGTGCAAAATGCTTATGCAACGAAATTATTAAAAAAGTTCAGCGCTTGCAGCTGATGCTCGACCAGCAGGGCGGCTGCTTAATATACCTTCGAGAAAATCCATTGCGTATACGCCGCGTCGCCCGACAACAACAACGCAAACTTAGCTGCTTATCCTTTTCCATCTTGAGTTTAGAAAGGGAGAAATCTGTTAATATATATTTTTTTTTTTGCTTTGCCTCTCGCGTGATTGATGATACTCATTTGTGTGCGTGTTGTGTGCAGCTCGCGTTAGGTAAAATCATTTCGCTTAATTTTAAATCAGTTTGCCATTTGCTGCAAGAACTTTTCCAGCCTTTCCCTTCCCCTCCCCTGTGACGCGACTCGACTGCGGTTTCGTATTGTTTATTGCTTCGGTGCGTGCCGTGTACTTTTAGGCCAAAGTAATTTAGTCGTTTGTTTTCCCATTTGTTGTTGCCGCTGTTCCCTTTGCTGTTTATAATGTTTAAGCACACTCACGGGTAAAGTTAACTGCAAGTTGCCAACTTTATTAATGTGCGTCTCAGTTGAGTTTTTCTTTTTTTTTTTTTTATCTTTTCAATAGACTGTTTGCCTGATTTTCTTGTCGTTTACATTGTGGCATATTTTTATGGCATAAAGTTTAGCCCTCATCCCTGACGCCGAAACAGTTTTCAATATTTTCCTCATGCGTTTCTGCAATGCTTTTAAGCTAATATTAAGCTGTCTGTTGGGCTTGTGGTTTTCAAAAGTAAAATTTACATTCTATGAAACATTTGATGAACTTTTTATATTGTAAGCATGTAGGAGACTTATAACCTCTTGCTAAGATTATTTATTATAAGTATTATTTATTAGTAATAGAAGATAATTAAAAAATTATTTACTTGTAAAAATATTGCAAAAATATATAGTTAAAATAATGTGAGTTAGTTTTAATGCTGAATATTTTTATTTATTTTTTTGCACCTAATTTTCACTCTTGAATTTATAAACAAAGCACAAAGTAAATGCATTTGTGAAATGCCCGCCCCAGATCCGACTTCTTCCCACGATATTACATGGCAGGCTATAGCTGAAGTGCTTGATGCAAACAACACCACACAACGCACCACCCTAACCACCTCAACCACTTTTCGGTCCGCACTCTTGACACAGAACTCGGGCAGCGTTGCCATCAGCAACTGCACAATAATATTTTGCTTGTAAAGTGGCAACAAGGTTGACGCTGTTCCATTTTTGCTTCAACGCCATTAAACACACAAATAAATGCTGCGCAAAAGCAAAAAAGGAAATTATACGTAAATAAAAAATTATTTTTGTATTTGTGCATTCTGCATTAAAAGTTGCAGCTGTTTTTTTTTTGCCGTTATTTGCCGCCCCATTGCATTATATTTCCCGTTTAGAGTTGGTCACTTTTTGTATAACACATTTTTTGCAGCAACTTTTTTGCGTCGGTTTTTGGTTTCATTAAAAGTTCGGGCTCCGACCGCAAATTGGCAATTTATTTCAATAAATTTAATTACCCAACTAAAATGTTAGCCCAAATGAGATTTACACTTAGCCCATGTGGGCCGGGCTATTTGTCTTTTTAATTGTACGCTAACCAGGCTCGCAGGCACGTGGCTCCAGTTTGTAAAACTTCCATTACATATTTGTTTTACACACGTGAATCGTCCTTGCAGGACTCGACGCCGGCCAGCCAGTTTTAAAAAGTTAATCGGCCAATAAGCAGGAGCTGAAAAAACAACACACACACTCACACTCACACACACACACAGAGACGTTCAGCAACGGTGTGTGTAATTTCTGGGTCGTGCCACAACAAAGTTTCATTTCATTTACTGGGCTGATAATTTGTGAAAAGTTGTTCTTTCAGCCCGACTTCCTCTCGCTGGGTCAGTTGAGGTCATTGGCCAATTGGTTGCGAGCAGGAAAAGTTGCTGAGCTCAAACTATTCATGTCTATTGGCAACGGCAACGGAACTTGCATTAAGCTGGTTTAACAATACTTGCCTCTTAAATACCAATGCAATTTTTTCAGCTAGTAATTAAGTTAATCGTGTATATTGTGTCGTTGGCCACTCTGATTAGAAAGCTTTCAGGCAGACAGCTGTCGCTTCCTCTTTAATTAGTACTACAATTTCTAGCCCGCCTTTTGCGTGTCATAATAATTTTCCGGGCTTTTCTTTTGCGTTTGCTGCTTAAACCGGAGCCGCAAACAAAAAGCTGAGAAATGGCGGCAACAAACTTTAATTAGTTATGCAAAGCGAACGCTGCTCTGGGACATTAAAAACTAGCACATAAAAAATGCAAACCGAGCGCACATAAAAAAAAAAGTCCTGAACTGAAGCGGACAGTGGGCAGAGTCCAGCATAAGTTTAAATTGAGAGCTCGGGAATAAAAAAAAAAACACACACACACACACACAAATGAAAACATAAAATAAACTGTAAAGCGAATTATAGCGATACACACACACACATATATATAGTGTGTATATAAATATATATATGTATATGTATATATGTACACGCAAAGCACTCATTTGCATTCATAAACGTTTTCTAAAAGCAAGTTAACATGGTCTACTCGAGTGTACTCGACTGGGTGATGCCCTGTGCAAAGACTAAAACATTCTAACTATTATGTTTATTTTTTGTGTAGAAAGTGGTAATTAAACATGAAGATAAAGTTAATTTATTAATGGAAATATAGTGTAAAGCATTCCCCTTTCATGTTGCAAACTTAATCACGTCATTTAAACTCCCTTTTGATCTACACTTTCCACGTGAGCTATTAAAAGTGTTTTTCACTTAAATTGCACACAAACAGCCAGAAATTATTCTGTTAAAATAAAATTGCTTACAATAATATGGTGGTAATTAATTTATTAAACGAGCATATGCAAATTGTGTGTGTGTGTGCGAGTGTGTGTGTGTGTGAAAGCGTTAAATAAAATGAAAACAAATTACCGCGAATTTAATTTAAAATACATATTTAATGCCGAACCATGCTCAAATGTATCCAATCAAATTATTATTATGCCAACAAACGATTTTAGTTATTTTTTTTGTATGTATTAAAAGCGGATCTTTGTTGCTTTTAAAAGCGTATTTTTTTCTTGGAGTTTTGTCTAAACAAATATGGAATATGTGATTGAACAAAACCGGATTTTACAAATGCAATTCTTTAATTTTATTTGTACAACCTTCAGCTATCCTTCAATCGGCAAATAGTTTTTGTAGTTTGTCCTTCTTCTTGTATATTAATATATGTTGAAGTTTTAGCTACCCGTCTTAGCAAAGTATTATTTTTTATATTTGTGGATTCCTAATTGTTTGCCTGCAGAATATGACTTTTCTTTTTTATTTGAATTTAACTCGATTTACTTTAAGAGAAACTAACTTTCAGTCATAGTAAATAAAACAAACCTTTTTTATATGCTGACCATCAATTGTTGCTGATTGTTAACATTCATTTGGTGCAGTCTTTGACAATGCGATGCTCTTCATAAAATCGTTTCCATTTAGCCAATTTGTCCAGTTGACCGTGATTGAGTTTATTGCAGTGGACAAGTCCATAAATTGTTGTGTAACATAAAACGACTTGTGGACAGTAGGAAACTAAATTGAATATTTGTCGTTTTTTGTATGTGCAATAAGTAAATAAATGTCTTTTTTATAAGTTAACTACGTTTATTTTTTAAGTCATTTTTCATATAAGATAACTGCAAGTCTGGGTTAGTGAAAACAATAATCTTTTAGTCATATATCGGATTTTAATTGAAAACAGTTGCCTTAAAATATATTTTCAATTCAGGAGAACAAAGTTTTAGGCAGCATCATTTATAGCTCAACATTAATTTTGGAAAAACATTTTTTTTTAGATTTTAAAATAAACAACATAGGCTACAACTAAATATATTTGATAATAAAATAATAAGATTTTTAATATTTGAAATTAAACTTTTATAAGTTAAAATAATATTTTTAATATATTTAATATTTAAAATTAAACTTTTTTATAAGTTAATGTAACAACCCAAGGTTTAAACTATGTCCGTTAACTAAACCATCAACAAATTTGATTAAAAAAGCTGTGGCTTTCAATATTTTCCATTTAATATTTTGAGAAAGTTATAATTAATTAAGTTACTTAGTTATATTTAAATGTTGGTAAGCTCTCGATCCTTGCCCAGTTCAAAATAGTTCGCGTAGCTATTAAATTGTATTTTCATTCTGTTTATTGTCCTGTAAATTTTGGCAATGTGGACCATTGTACTGGGCCGAGTCTGGACTAGCTTGACGACAATGTTTAACCAGTTGCACTTTGTCTCCCGGGCCAGCTCCCTGTGTGTGTGTGTGTGTGTGTGTATGAGTGTGTATATGTATGTGTGCATCCCTGGGAGGCAATTCAATATGGTTATTGTGTTTCCTTTGGCTTCCCTTTGCTGCAGCTGCCTTTGTTATTGTTGCTGCTGCTGTTGCTGCTGCTGCTGCTGTTGGTGATGTTTGCATGTAGTTTATTGTTGTTGCTGCCACTACGTGACATTACTGTCATCCAGGACCTGGACTTGGCATGGCTTCCACTCTGTTTTTTCCTTATTTTTCTCTTGCGTTATTTCTTCGTGTTGGAAATGTTTAGTAAGTTAATTAAAATATTTTAAGCAATTAGCTGCACGTACTGCACACACAATCGGTTGTCTCTGAATCCTTGATAGGAAGTAAGGTTTGCAATTGAAATGCTGCCAAAGGCTTATAGCCAAGTTGTCATAACATTTGTGTTGCTTTTTGACGTTTGAATTTTGCCATTTCTTAGGAATTTCATTTGAATTTGCATATGTTTTATGTTTGTGCGAAAAGTTTTGTTTGCCAACTGCTGCTCGTCTGTCAGCCCTCAATTATGTGCCGAGGCCCAAAACTTTTCCAGTGCAAACAGAAAGGGAAAAAAAAGGAACGTATCAACTGCAATTTGCTGTTTTCGCTCAAGGAAGCACAAGTCCACAAAATACGACATAAATATATATATATATATATATATATATGTATGCATGTGATGTATTTAATTATTTATTACGACTAATTTAAAAAGTCGCTCTGCAACTTTTTGCTTGTGCTTATGAGCAGCCCAACAAACGGCTTAAGAGCTGAGCCCAGATACACCATACGCACCGTTGGCCCACAAATGTGGAGCAGACTGCCTGCCTGCCTGCCAGGCCTGGGCAAAGTTAAAATAGTTCAAAAGTGTCGCCGTCGTCCTGCTGATGAGCCTTCCAGTTACCTACGCTCGGCAGACACCCCAATGCACATCACACAGCTCGTTTATATTTAATAAACAAATTAAACTTGCTGTCTGTGTAGTTTGTGATTTTTTCCATCTCTTTTCGTTGGCAAACATGTTTTTAAGTGCACGATATAAAGTGTGGCTTGTGTGGGCACCAGGCAACTTTAGGGCTCGATTATTACCTAAAGCATATATTTTGTAGATCTTAATAAGTTATTTAATTATGCAACGGAGTAAAAAGTTATGCAGTCAAAAGTTATGTGACAATTGAGTAAAATTATAAGAAATTGTTAGAAAATTAAGGAATAACATTATTGTTTAATTAAAAGATTGTTCTTTGAACATAACATAAAAGAAAATATGTAAAATAAAAGGGAATGATTAATTAATAAACAACATTATCTTAATATGTTTTATGACTCTTGGAGAAAGCACACACAAAAAAATTCTTTAGAAATCCATTTGCTTCTAATTTCTTAAAAGAAAGTTACGCTTTTTATTCAAATATTATTTGGATAATGAATGTCTGTACTTCAAATGAACAGAAATTTTACCAGTTATTTCCAAATTTGTTACCAACTTTTGGCTTTGCGTAACGGTCACGCCCATATGACCACAAGCCATAAGCCATTTCCCACCAGCGAACATTTCTCAATTATTTTTGGAGCCACGTCCTGTCTTAGTCCTTAGCGCGTATGTGGAATTTTATTATGCCCGCAAGGATGCGAGCGCCTCTGAGGCGCAATTATGACGCCAGCGCGCATTTTATTTATTTCAATTTGTGCCTAAAATGAATGGAAAGGAAAGGGAACCAAAATATATAAATAAATAAAACAAAGTAATGGCATCACAAGCATTTGGCTGGTTTTCGCTTGCTGCGCTTCTTTATGAATTTTAATGAGTATTCGCCACAGCTTTCGTTTGCCTCGTTTGCTATGCAAAATATATATTTTGTTTTATATTTTGCAGCAGACGTCACTCCGCGTATCTTCAATGCTCTCTCCTTTATTCCTTCTTCACCTCTACTATTTCTTTACTGTAAGCATGCAGTTTCCGTTTTGTGCCAGCTCTGCGAAAATAGTTTGCCAAGTTGGCCAATGTGCCAACTGGGCCGCCTTTGTTAGCCCTGCTAAATGTTCGTTAACGTGCCGCATAAATTTGTTGGCAAACAAACGTTCACTGCCTGCATATATACATTCAAATATATACTATATAGTGGAAAGAGGTCTCTAAATAAATTCACATCTAAATTTCCGCAATATCAACAGTAAAAAAAGTGACAGGCTTCACTTGCCTCGACTTTAAAGTTGGCTTTTAAAATGTGGTTGTTCTATGCTAAATCAAATTTAACTAAGTTTTTGAAAGTTTAAGTAAAAGTTTAAATAGAATTCACAGTTGTGGTCAAATTAATAGAAGTGCACTTTCAAAACTGTTTTTGAGACCCTTCCAGTCCTTCCAGAATGCCAGGAAAATTAAAAAAAAAATGAAAAAATGTACATATATTTTTGTCGTTGTTAATAGTTTTCTTATTAAAATAAATAAATTGATAAAGAATATAACAAATTTATAAGTTAAATAAGTTAGATTTAATTAGTTATTATTTTCAGAAACAAAATTTTTGAAAATTGCATTAGTTTTATATTTAGTGGGAAGAGAAAGAAATTCCTCGATCGGAAATAGAAATAAATAAAAGATTCTCTTTCACGTAAATTTTCTTCAAAATATAATTTACTTTATGGTCCAAGTGAAGCATCAAGTATTATTTAAATACTTAGAAATTGTTTTAACTCAAATTATATCCCAAAATTTAAATTACCAATTCGTAAGAATCATGATTATTTTTAAAATGTGATATCTTCAAGAACTGCAACTAGTTTCTCCAGCCAAGTTCGCAGCTTAATTCAATAAATATTTCACAGCTCTTAAACATTATCCCCCTCCTTGGACCCAGCTGGCAGATTTTTCATGCCCCAACTAAAAATCGCCCAAAACTATGAAAATATCAAACAACAATTTTTGTTGCTGAACTCTTTTCCTTTACATTTTTTTTTCGGCTCTTTGCAGCGCGTAGAAATTTTTAATTAAAAATGTTTTTTCGCTCAGAGTTTCGTGTTGCATTTATTACATAGTTTTTGGCGATGTTAAAGAGCTTGTGAAAGTATTTAATAAACAACTATGTTAAAGCGGATTGGCTAGAATAAATGGCATTTAATTAATTAATTTGACTAACAAATATTTGCATTGAAGGAGGAAAAAAAAAAAAAAAAAAAAAAAAAAAAAAAAAAAAAAAAAAAAAAAAAAAAAAAAAAATAGTAGGCAAAAAAAAAATGTGTTTTTATTTATGGGCGCTGCCGTTGAACTTTCCGCTAAAGCCAGCGAGGCAGACACATTGAAATACACAACAACAGCCACTCTGGGGATTTGGGTTAATAGCCGACTCGCAGCCAGGACTACATAAAAACAACAACAAGAACAATGGCTTTGACTATGACCGGCTACGCCTCCGGCTCCAGCACCGGCACCAGCTACGACTCCCACTCCCACTCCGACTCCGACTCCCATTCGCACTCCGGGTGAGGAGCCAAGGTGCCCGGGCGTACGTGCAAGCCTCACAAAAGTAATGGCACCGTTTGTTTTGTTTGTTTGCGTTTGTTTTTTACGCCCGGTTGGGGCAACGTCAGAAAACAACTCAAGTCAAAGGCATATACGTGTAACAATATGCAGGCCTGTTGTTGTTGTTGTTGCCTGTTGACGGCCAGGGAGTAGAGAGCAAAAGCACCTGGGCCAATTGTGACACACTGAAGACAAAAAACCTGAGCTCACCTGCAGGCTGCTGCAACACACACACACAAACAAACACACACACTAAATAAAATACAAAGACAAAGGATTGTGTGATGGACAATTCAGTGAAGACAGCAGCTGGTCAGCAGTAAAAATAAAAGCCGGATCCGGTTCCAGATGTGTACGTCTCATTGAGGATTATGCTGGAGCCATTGAGCTACTTATGTGCTGCAATAAGATCTCGTGCAGTTGGGAATTTGTGCAGCCTTAAAGGAAACTTTTTGCTTATATTCAAATCAGAAGGCAACCGGCAAGCTTTTCTTGCCCTAAACCCATAGATCAGACATATTAAAAGATAGTCGTTGCTTTAAACGTAGTCGCCCCTTAAAGTTGCCACACAGAACGATGACAAGTCCCGCTAAAGGGTCACAAGCACATAACGAGCTGAGAGGAGAGCGGAAAAGCAACGACAACAAGGACAATGAAGCCGACACGGGTTAAAAATATAATGCTGACTGGCAAGGGAACAGGATGCGAGAGCACCAGGCCATAAACTTGAGCCACCTACTGAGCAAGGCAAGCCAAAAGGATGACTGAAACTATGATGTCCCAGCCTGTTTATGAGCTGGGTCCTTGCTCGGCCATAAAGGAACAGAAACTAACCTGGCCGACTGCCAGCCTGAATTTAACTGGGGAACTCTGTGCTCCTATTAAACCCATACATACGTGCATCTAATAATCCAGACAACGGCAGCCACAGAGTAGCATTAAAACAAGGAAGAAACCACAGACCTCATCCGTGTTTTTTGGCAGAGTCTGCAGCTGAGGCAAATGCAGTTTGATTTGGCCTGACTTTGGCTTTTTCTCTCTCTCTCTCTCTCTCTCAATTTACCTGCTAAACGGAGCTTGTTAGCCGATTAAATTGAGTGTGTGTGTTCCGTCTTTGCTCAGTGCAGCGTAAAGTTTAGAGATAAGTCAAGGACAAGTTGGGGTTTTCCGACTTTACCATTTATACAATTTCTTTTATTTTTGCAACTCTTTGAGATTTCTTTAAGCTCATGTATTTTTTTTTTGCTTTGCTTTAAAGTTTTCTTTTAGATTTGTTGAGTAAAAAAAAATACCACCTTATAACTAAATAAAAATACTTTTGCGAAACTAGTTCGGCAAGTCAACTTTATGGGACTGAAAAGGAGGCATTTATTTATGTATTTAATATTTGTTTAATTTCAGTAAATAAATAAAGGGGTTTCCCTCTTCATTGTTTGCTTAAGTTTTTCTTTTTGTCACGTGCTGTAAAATCAATAAATTTATGCCATACACATGAAATTGTGTGTGTGTGTGTGAGCCCAATTCAAACAACACACACTTCGCTCTGTCAGGCAGATAATATTCAACCTCACGTAACTTCACGTCCAACTAAAGCCAACACCTGAAATAAACATAATCAAATAAGCTGCAAAAGCGGAAAGCAAACAACTTGAGCACATTTTCCCGTTTCGACGCAAATCAAATTTCAGTTTTTTCTTCCTGTTTGCCTGATATGTTTGGTAGTGCCGCCTAAAGTTGGCCATAAAGGATTTACACGCAGGCAGGGGGGGGCGGGGGGGGGGGGGGGGGGGGGGGGGGGCGGGGGGGAGGAGGGGGAGCAGCCACTGGGGGGTTGAGTCCTTGGCGAGGCCTTTTTAAATTTGTTGTCGTTTTTGTTTTGAGTCGTTTAGTGGGCGGCAAGGGCATGGTTGTCACTGCCGCATGAGCGCCTCGGGCTCGGGCTCAGGCTCCACTTGACAGCTCGACGCCCCCCATTCCTGTTGACAGCCAAGCCAGAGGAAAGGGGGGGGCGTGCCTGGCCAGCCATGTTAAACATTCGTCACTGGCCCCAGTCGACAACACTCGCTGATGTGTTTATTATGTGCCCCTAATATATTTATGAGCGCGTTATAAACGCATTTCCATTTCCATTTTATTTGTATGGCTGTCTTCATTCGCCTCAATGTCCTTGTTGTTGTTGCTGTTGTGCAGCGCTATTATTTATGAGCAACAAAACACCCAAAGGTATTTTTGGGCTCTCTCAAAAATTTGATTTCGAATTCATGCTGACATCGCATATATGAGCTTTTGAGTGCCACCTTGTCAAGTTTATTTATCATACGCACTGTGGTCGCTATGCGTATAATATTATTGTTTATTTATCTATGAATTTATATTGCAACTTTCTAGCAAGGTCGCAAACTTGCCATAAGCAATGTGGCAGGTGTCTGCATTGAAATCGGCTTAATAGAAAAGTGTTGCCTACTTTTTGGGGCAATTTTTAAAAATTATAAATAAAATATAAAATCTACATAGAAGCATTTATTATTATAAATATTTTTTTTTTGTTTTATGGATTCTATGCTTAACACATATATAAAGAATAAAAGTTTTTTGTCATACAAAAAAATTCACTTAATATTTAAGAAAAAGTTCATCAAGAATATTTTACTCGACTTTCATTTAAAGCAGCTTCGCTTGGAGCAACTTTTGTTATACATGTAATTAATATTTAAGGGAAAAACGAACGTTATTGATCTGTCTAAAATGCAATCGTAGTTAACAGCAACCAAAACCGCACACAGCCAAAAAGTCCTTGGTCCTTGGGCCACGTTCAAGTGGCATTTGAATCACGTCGTGCTTTATAGCCACGCGCAGTTGCGGTTAAGAGAAGGCAGAGGGCAGGAACATGTCATTTACTTAATTGGGGCTTAAAACTGCAAAATGCACACAATACACACACACGCACACTCCCACACACACACACACACACATGAAAACGTGGAAAGGAAAAACCAAGCTAGTCAAGCAAATATATAAAAATTTGCACGTTTAAGCTGCATTGTTGTCTTAAGCGGACAATGAGGAAACTTATATTGCATAAGCTGGGCTAAAAAATGAGTTGGGAGTAATGGAAGCGAGTGTAATCGACTAGGCGATGCTCTGCTTATGGTCAGTTGGGGTTTGATGTGAATGTTTCATAAAATCTTAGCTCTTTGTTTATTAGCTGTGATAATGGGAATACACTTTATGGTTCTCTGAATAGAGTATAACATTGACAAACTCTGGGCACACACATTGTATATTGCGTACGGCGGAAATTGAGGTCTTTTGGCGCACAATTAGCAGCATTAGTCAGGACAGTCGAGGAGCGAGGATAATGAGCAAATGCAGGGCGACAAACGGGCTGTTATTAGTGGAGACGCCGTTGCCATTGGCATTTTTACGTTTTAATTGATTTAATCGGCTTTTGTACATGTGCCACGCCCCCTTGCGCAATACGTAACCGGACAGACACACACACACACACTCACGCACGCAGGGGGGCGCTCATTAAAAATGCTTTGTTTGGATGTTTGTTTTTTGCGGCTCCTTCTGCGTTTCCCTTTCAGCTCCTCCCTCCATCGCTCATTTCCGCTCTATTGGTGTATAAACAATTTTTGCGCATTAATTGAATTGCTCTGTTTGCATATGCGTGTATGTGTGTGTCTGTGTGTGTGTGTGCGACACACATAAGCCAAATTAATTGTTGCCTCGTTTCGCACAGCATCCTAGGCAAGAAAAAAGAAGAAGAAGCATTCTTATGCCCTTTGACTGGCTGGGCTTTATTTATTTCTTTCATTCTATTGTTTACATGCAGCCAAAGCCATTGGCGTCCTTAATGAAGGTTTAATTAGCAAGCACACACGCACACACACACACACACACACACGCGCGCACACACATACTGGCACCCATTATTTAAGAAGCCATTTCCTGTGCTGCTATTTTTATTTTGTACGCGTCTAATTCCGCTTTTAATTGGTTTATTTGGCACGTTTTGCGTGATTGATTGATTGATTCAATTAGCAAATCCCGTTGCCCCGAAAATTGTCATGCGACAAGCGGCTCCCACTCTGTGAAGGACTCTGAAGGATTGCCTAAACTTAAAACAAATAAATCAGTGGCATGTTATTTTAATTCCCATTAAATTCAATACGTGTTTCCTTAGACTGTGGATTTGAATTCCCCAATGTAAGCACATAAAGTCTAAGCTGAAGTCATGAATTTTGTTTATTATGATATTCATTAATGAATATAAAAGAGATTTTTGCTTGCATATGTATATGAATTTCTTCTGCTTACTTTAGTATCAACATACAAAAATTACAAATTCATGCGTCCTCAATTAAAACAAAACACATAAGCCAAAAAACACTTTTGTAGCATAATGTTTACAATAAACAAAATGAAAAAAAAATATTAGCATATTTTTTGAGTTGCTTTACAGAATAAAAATAAGTATTTACATGTTAGAAAACAAAAGTCGTCTTTATAAAGCTATATTAAAGTAAATGTGCAATTTAAATTAAACAATCTTTAATTTAACCCAACAGACAAAAGTTAAATAATAGAAAGTCTCAAGAGAATATACATCCTTGATCTGCAGAATAGATAAATTAAATTTTATTTCCGTTAATTTTCAATTATTGTTGTAAAAACAATTTTAAGCAATGACCAAAACATGTTTAAATATTTGTTATAAATTAAAAGAAGCTCAATTGTTGCCTCTTTAATTATCCCTTAAACTAAGCTTGATGTCATCTTAACAAAGAAAGCTAGAATATGAATATGAATATTGTCTAAATCAATCTTTATTCACTTTAAATTGAGTATAAACAATAAAATGGTAATTAAATGCCATAAAATAAGGAAACAATTAATACAAAAAACTATCTTCAACATTTAATAAAATCCATATTTGGGCTTAAACATTTTGTTGCTTTTTCTCTAATCAATTTTCCAACCATTCAGTTTAATGTATTAAATTTCAATAGTCAAGCATTACTTTAAATAACAATAAAGAATTATTTAAGATCAAGTATCAAGTATATATATATATAAAAAAATAAAAATAAAAAAATATTTAAATGCACTTAACTTGTGTAACAAGTCGACAAGATAACTCCTATTTAAACAGTATTATATGATTAGCTATTAATTGAAATTAAAAGCAAGTTTTCGAGTGCTTAGCTCTGGTTACTTAACAAACTTTATCCCGCCTCCGATGTACGCATAAGCCGGGGGCTGAAAACTCAACGTTTTCAGTGTCGACCGCATGAACTAAGCCACATCAAAGTTAAAGCCTTAAAACCCCTGAAAAACCTGCCTTAAAATTCACAAGACCGATGCGCACACACACACACGCACATTTTGTATCTGTGTGTGTTTTGTGGGTGACTTAACCAACAACAAGCACTGCAAATAACTGGGCACATTTTTCGGGCTTTTGTTGTTTTGTTTTGTTTTTTTTTTTTGTTGTTGGGTGCAGGCCAAAACATTTTTAAGCCTTTTGCCAAGCGGGTTGACAAATAAAACACCTGCCATACAAAACACAGGCCAGAAATGAGAGAGGCCACAGCTTGAAAACTAGCGGGAAAAATGGGGAAAATGGGAAAATGGGGCCGTCATGCGGTTAATAATTGCATAGCGAGAAGCGGCCGGATATGGGAAACTTGTCACTCAGGTTCACAAAGTGCCGTGAAAGGACACGAGCTGGTCACAATGGCGGCTAGCATAGGGCCGTCGGCTACGTGCGGGCCTATTGAAAGCATGCAACGCAATTTTCATGACCTGCTAAATGGCTGCCTTTTAATCCTGCCCGTATCCAACGGAGCCAGGCTCAGATTGCTTTGTCTAAAATGTTTGCAAGCCGCTTTGCATATCATGCTATTTGAGCAAAATATGAAACAGGTGAAAACATTCACAAACGCATTTTGGGCAATTATAAAGAGCGAAATGGAAATTCAATTTCATGGCAGCTGACGCACACTTTTGAACACACACACACACACACACACACTAATTTATTAGCATTTTTTTTTATATATATTTTGTATTTATGCCAACTCATTCGCCTTTCGTTCAACTTGCAGGATCTACAATCGGAAATTGAAACCCATCGCGTTGTTTACGATCGTCTCGATGGCACCGGCCGCAAACTTTTGGGTTCGCTCACCTCACAAGAGGATGCGGTTATGCTGCAGCGTCGCCTCGATGAAATGAATCAACGTTGGAATAATTTAAAATCGAAAAGTATTGCAATCAGGTAAGTGCTTTTTTTCTGGCCCCCTTTTTTTTTTTATTTTTCCTCAACTGCTGCTGTTCCGGATAATGTTGATGATGGTTTGAGTGCCGCATCCGAAAACTGTTTGAAGTTCGTTCTTTCTTTTTATTTATTTTTTTTTCGTTTTTCCGGTTGTTGCCCGCTTTTGTTATTGTCGTGCCTAAATGGGCGTGCTCTTGAGTGGGCGTCGTGGCAAATTTAAATAAGGAAGAGCGAACAAATAATAATAATAATATTCAAATGGTTGTCATCGAATTATAATATTTTAAATTGATGCATTGCTGACAATTGTTGTAAAGGAAACGAGATGTTGACAATTACAGCGGATGTAAGATTATTTATGTGAAGAAATATAGCAGAGCTTAGTTAGAATAAACTTAACATAAGAAGAAATAATATAATTAACGTCTGTTGCCAAAGGAGATATTTGACAGTGGGATCTAGTACACATGTTGGTATAGCTTGAAGGATTTGGCTAAGTGGTTATATTTTTATATAATATATACTTAAAAAAGTAAACTAAAGGGTATCATATAACCGTTCATCTCAAAATCAAGTTTCAGCCCTTATAAAATTGACCATTCATGCTGACTTATTAAATTATGCTTATAGTCTAAATGTGGGTTTTGTGTTCTTATGCTTTGAAATAGGATATAAATGTGAAAAGAAGACATCCATAGAAATATTCAACTAAGGCAACGAAATGCTTTAAAATATTTTTATTGTCGAAACATATCTTTTAGACAGAAGGATTTGTGTCTAACCAATATACAAGATATAAAAAACGTTGAACAAAAATTAAAAAAAAATTGCTGCTTTCTTCTTACTTTATATGTCTAGAAATATATATGTATACTATTATGCATTGTATGTATGTATATTATTCCAGCAAAGAAGCACCTACAACTTTCTCTGTTAACTACAGCTTATCAAATAGTTCAAATTTAAATATTATAAATCAAAAATTAAGATTTTAAACTTAATAGAAAACTAACTAGCTGCCATGTTTTTTAGAAGTTGATTTAATAACAGCTTTAAACTATTTCAACTGTAGAGTCCACTTAACGTGTTGAAAGGAATAAAAAGATGCTTAAGAACATATTCGACTTTTATAAGCTGGCCAGCTCGGCTGTCAGTTTCCACTGGAAGCACTTCTACTTTCCACTGCTTTTCTTTTGTGCCAACTTGAAGCCGTGCGATGGCAATGAATGCCTTGCAGGCCGACGCGTTAATTAAAGCAAATTAAACTCAAGTTGTTTGCCACTTGCCGCAGCCGCAGCCGCAGACAACGTAGCTGCAGCTGGGTTAAGCGTCTTTGTGTTGATGAAAATGCGAAAATAACGGTACAAACAAGCACAGTCAACTGGCCAACAACAGAACAGCAGGCAGAAAGCCAGCGCCCCATCAAATTTGGCCCGATGGAAATCAATAAACGAAACGCGTGAAAAGTGCCGGAAAAGCGGCAGAACTGATGACACTGATGTGACCAATGTTCGCCAGGCGCTGACAGCGTAGGTCCTTGTCCGCGTCGTTGTCGTTGTCCTGTGCTGTGTTTGTAATTTCCACATTTCATAAATAAAGCACGCCAGCGCCAGCGTATACAAATATTGTCCGCTTGTTGATATTGATGCCCATGTCGATGGTGGACCGACCCAACCCACCCATCTCCCTGTCACCAAAGTCAGCCGCAGGACGAGGTCCTGGCTTAAAATGAATAATGATGATGACACGCGAGAAGCGCACGAAATATGAATGAATATAAATGGCAATTATAAGGCTGTGGCATTTTCTCCCGAAAATAGGCAGCGATATTTTATGTGCCTTTTTGGAGCGCTTTTCAATTAGGCCACCAACGACACCTTAAGTGTGGCCCAAACTGTTTGGCCAACCGCCCCGCAGTGCATTGTGTCATTGTTGGCCAAAAACTCTGACGATTATTCTTTGTCAGTTTTGAGACGCTTTCTATTCATTCCCTCTCTCTCTCTCTCTCTCGCTCTCTTTCGGTTTGGCATATTTCCGTTAGCCAAGTTTGGCCACTTCCGCAACTGTTGTCGCTCTTGTCGTTATTTGGCCAGCAGCAGTTGCTTTGTTTGCCCTGGCTCCACTTGTTGTTTGTGTTTGCTGCCGAAAGATTTGCTAGCTTATAAATTCCAGTGAAATATTTCGGACAGCACTTGAAAAGTTTTCCCTTGTGCCGTCTTCTTATTCTTCTTCTTCTACTTGTTCTTCTTCTTCTTGGCCTTGTTTGTATTAGCCGCGGCACTGTGGATCATTTATGTGCATAGTTCTTGGCTTTGAACTTTTATACTTTCCGCCCTCCTGGCCACATTCAAACTTTTCACTGTCTGGTTTTGTCTTGTGTGTGTGTTTTGTTGTTGTTGTTGTTGTCTTTTTTTTTTTTTGGTTGCTTGGTTTGTGGCATCTACAGGTGTTTCATCCGCTGATTGCTGTTTGAGTTTGAGTTTGAGTTTGAGTTTGAGTTGCGCGAAGATTGATGAACCCACTTGATATACGAGCGGCAGCACCACATGTAGGTGGTTGGGTGGTTGGGTGGCACCCATGTGCTCTGCTCTGGGTTTATCTCAAATTACATTTGGGACAGACACATTTATGAGGGTTGAAATACACGAGTGACGATTGATATGATGGATACGCCAGCATTCCAATACTCAATCAATGTATTAAGCACTGACAGATCTCCAAAATTACAATCTTTATGCGCTTGTCTGTTGTAAATGGATTCACATTCAAAAGGATTCGAAGTGAATAAAAGAACTGAAACGATCACTCAATCAGCAAAAGTTTTTAATGTATGTATAAAAAATATAAATTCTTTATATAAAAGAGTTCGAAAATTACATTTTTCTGTAGCAGGTTTTTAGTAAAAAATATTAGAGGTATTCAATTATGTTTTATAGGAATGTCTGACAACATAATAAGAAATATGTTAAAGATGTTAAAAATGCCATCGTGCTATATACACATAAACATATATATAATATAAATAATTCAAGTCAGATAATGTTACAAATAGGTATTCTCTCATTTTTGTAAGGCATCAAATTAAATAATTTAATTTCCTTTGGAATTTTCACAACAACAAAAATGAAAAGAAGCCACAAAGTATTCACAATTCACATGAATTGTTTTGCCTTTTTGCCCAGATCATTTGCCGGCTCAATGTGTTTTCCGCACTAATTGTGTCTGCAAAAGTCAACGACAGAAGCTGTCAAAAAAAAATAAAAAAAAGTAAAAATAAAATAAGAAAATAAAGCAATCTCTGACAGGACGAAAAGCTGAAGTGGGTTGTGAATAAAGTGAACAAAAGCCAAAAAAAAAATGAAGGAAAACAAATGAGCAAACCAAGAATATTTGAATTCATCTTATTTCGCCAGGCATATTTTCGATGCGAGTTATTCCTTTTATTATATTTGCAAGGGCAAACATACATAAACGTATTTAGGTCTGTGCCAGGACGAGCTGTGTGAGTTCTCTGGGCTGCCTTAATTACAAGCGCTGGGTACAAGAAAAAATAATAATAATAATAAAGAAAACGAGCCAAGATAAACAGACAAAGGCACAAAGCGTTGACTCTCAGACGCGCGTTTATGACTATTGTTATTGGAGCGCGGATGTAGATTTTTCAGATTTTTCTTTCGCCCCCGCAACGGGGCGCCCAAAAACGAGGAAGTGCTGAAAATGAAAATGAAAATAAAAAAAAAAGAAAATGCCAGCGAATCTCACAATTACACAGCGACACAGCTGAAGCTGAGCATAGGCGACAGCCACTTGGGTCACTTGGGTCAGTTGGCCTGGGGCGCGGTTTGGGCGGAGGGTTTATTAGACGCGTCCAGACAAATTGACGCTGACATTTTGCGGCCCGACAATCAACACAGCTGCTTGTGCCGCAAAGTGCCAAATTAAATTTAATATTGTTAAAAACGCTTACATTTCTTACATTACCTTCTGTCTTCCCTCTTTGCTCTTTGCGCAGAAATCGCCTGGAATCAAATTCGGAGCACTGGAATGCTCTGCTCCTGTCGCTGCGCGAACTAACCGAATGGGTCATCCGCAAGGACACCGAACTGAGCGGCCTGGGCCTGGGGCCCGTGCGTGGCGATGCGGCCAGTCTACAAAAGCAGCTGGTAAGTTTTTAATTGAAAGCAACCAGATAATAATACTAAACTAACTATCTATAGAACAAGGCCAGTTGTTATTTAAAAAAAAAAGATTCAAAAGAGTTGATAGCATATTGGAACTTAAAAAAAAATAAATAGAAAATAAAATAAAGCAAATTTAGAAAATCTTTAATAATAAGAATACGAAGGGAATCAATATATTAATTTTTTATATGTTATTATATTTTTTTAAATTAGTCAGAATGAAAAGTTGTTGAACTATGTTATATCAGATCTTAATCACAGTTAAATGGTCATGTTGAAATAAAATAATACAACATCATTTTATAGTATTTGTCGAAATAAACAGAGTGAAAATATCTTCAAAAAAATATCAGCGGAACTTAAATAAATCTTTGTTATAATTATCTTATGCTTGAAATTATAATTATATTATTGCCATAAATGACATAAATAATATCGCTTTTGAGAGCAGTTTCTGCCAAGTTATAATATTTTTTACAATTATGTCTTATATTACTTAAATAGAACTAAATGAGCTAAGAAAGTTAATGTCAGTAAAATAGGAACTAAATTTATAGTTGTTTTGTCAAAATTATAACCTTTTGACAAATAAATAGGTTTAATAAAATAGTTTTTTTTTAAGTTTTCGAACTAAGTATAATTAAAAAGGGCTTGGTAAAAAATAGAAAATTGCCATTTCTTCCACGTTTAAAAGGTTTATTTTATATAGAATATATAACAGATTTAAGTTAAAAATTAAACAGGCCTATGTAACCATACTTAATATGTTTGAAAAGGATTTTTGCCATTATTTTCCCACTACATTTATATCTATTTATGTTGACTCATTATGCCATGTTCCATATGGCAATGATACTTATGCTTAAATATGCAAATATAATTTAGTTTTGCGGGTTGTGAATGTGACTCTAAAGTGGGCGACCATTGGGTCAGTTTGGGGTCCCCAGCAAATATGTTAGTACTCGTTATAAGTATGCCCTCAATATGAACACAAAAGTCACTCTGCCTTTTGCTGGTACTGTTTTTTTTTTAGATATTTTTTTTTTGTGCTAGAACGACCCAATTTTAACCTTTGCAAAGCTCTCGCTTGTACCTCAATTTGGTCTGGCCAACTAATTGTGTGGAAGGCTTTGGGACTCTGGCATTTTTAGTGCCATTCTCTGGCGCAATTTGTAATTTTTCGCCCAGCTCTGCGAGTGTGTGTGTGTGTGTGTGTGTGAAGGGTCTCTGTGATTTAATGGCGCATAAAGTGGTTGCCAAGCCCAGTTTTGTGTGTGGCAGGCATTTTGTCGAGCTCCAGCAAATATTTAGCCATAATTATATGTCAGGCTTTGTTCGCACTCAGCGGAATTAATATAAAATCCGTATTCAGCGCCGCAGTTCGCACATTTTTAGTTTGCAAAGCTAGAAGATAACCTCAAATACAAACAATATTAGACGAGCTTAGCAAATATTTAAATTGAATTGAAATGCATAAACATTTGCTAATGCAAATTGCATTCATTGTATATTGTGTTAAGGCCAACTATGCGTATGCGTAATATTGAAAACACAAATAGCGCTTGCAGGTGCTTTTTCAAAGAGAAAGCAAATAATATAGTTTTGTTTTTCCAATCAGATTAAATGAAAAGCAAGCAAACATGGACATGATTTTTTGATATCCATTACATAATTCAACAGTCAATGTTTTTTATGGGCACATAAGAAATGTGCATTCGGTTTTTTATGTGGCAGCCACTCAAGTGTCTAGCTGCCCGGCTTGAATTGGAAAGTCGCACTTGACTGCGAAATTCTTAAATAATTGTTAAATGATGCTTGTTACGTCATAAACATACACACTCACATATATATATGTGTGTGTGTGTGTGTGCCGGAAATCACTTAAGGGCAGAAAAAGAAAACCAGCAACCGGATTGGCCAGGCCAGTTGAAAATGGGGAAACACTGTCTAACACAGCGTGCGCCACTTGAATTTCACTTACCCCCAACACACACACACACACAGGCACACTTATGTACATACAGCCCCTGCTGTGAGGAGTGAGAGAGAGGGTAAAAAAATGAGCCAACTTTCACCCTTGAAGCGTGGCACAGGCTCTGGAAATCTATTGCCTGCCACTAAGTTACGGTCTGCCGGACATTTACATTTCTTGAGTTGCGGCTTTAACAAACTCGAGAAAGGAACGAAATTTCGGCCTCAATTCCGCAATTGCTTTTCATTTGATTCGCCGGGTTTATTGTTGCATTTCTTTATTTCTGCATTAAACACGAAATTTATTGTGAGTAGTTTTTTATGGGAGCGCACTTGAAAGTTGCGCTTGGTCCGAAATAGTTTATGGTTAGTCAAGTGGCATTATTCGTAAATAAATAAATCTTTTGCAGCATTGACAAACATGGCATAGAATATATGTATTTTAGTTGGCCAACAACAAAGCAATCGCCAACAAATTCTCATTTCTTTTTGTGTGTCCTGTCTACTTGGTTTGTTTGCAGGATGATCATAAAGCTTTTCGCCGTCAGCTGGAGGATAAACGCCCAATTGTTGAGAGCAATTTAACGAGCGGTCGTCAGTATATTGCCAGCGAGGCCCCCGTTTCGGATACCAGCGATACCGAGGGTAAGTTTTTTACGACAAACCCATTAAATTATTATGTTTAACGCAGATACGAAGATACTAAAGTGCACATAAACGCTGACCATGAATTTTCAACTATTTAAAGTTCATTCGGGTCGACCCCTCTGTACTCTTACTAATTTGCTGATCCACCTGTTCATTATTCTAACTGTAATCAAACAACTCATCGACATTCCACAATTTGCCATTCACAACGTTTTCAATTTGTGTGGCAAATCTCAAAATCAAACACAACATTGCTCGACAAAGAACTTCTACAAGCTTAACGGCAGACCAAACTACTAAAGCACACACACACACACACACACAAACACTCACACACACACACACTCTCACACTCACACAGTCAAAGTTTTGCGCACGTGAGAGCCCTAAAAGTAGACAACGGCTGTGGCGGCTGGTGCGGAATCGCCAATTGATTTGGTTCTAGTGCATTTTTTTTGATACCCTGTAACCATTAACCGAGTGCGGGTATATGGTTTGCCAAGATGTGAAGCAGGTGGAAATTGAATTTCTTTTTTTTACATTATTTTATTTTATTTTAATAGCCTCCGTTAGTTGCTTTATTTAATATATCTTTTGATAGATTTTTAATTTATTTCTTTGTAGCAAACTTATTTATTTTGAAACTAAAACTCAATAAAACACCTACTTATTTTTTATTTTAATAGTATGCACAGTTGATTTAGTTAAAGACTCAAATTTATTTAATATTTCTCTCAGAAATATTAAACTATTTTTTTGGTAAAAAAATATTGTTAAATGGGAAATTAAATCAACTTTATATTTTATTAGTTAGGTAACATATAAACATAAAGAAAAAAATGCTTGACACCTTTCTTTTATTTGAATACCAAAGTAGTTTTTTATATTAATAGTTCATGTTAATTTATGCGGACTTAAAACCAAAGACTTACATCCAATTTAGTACCCTAAAAAGTTGTCATTACTAAAAGTCTACTTCGTTCATAATTATTATAAAATATTTCTCACAATATATAAAGTGACTACAATTTTTCTTCTCTTATATATATATATATATATACTCTCTAATATATCCCAATTCACCAGCCTAGCTACAGGCTATCTTCTAGTCCAGCATTCCCTACTTGATCACAATTGCTTGCTGTTCTTTTATTTTTTTTTTGTTGTCGCTGTTTTTAGGGCTTAGTTCTTTTTAACTACAGCGAACAATTTAGCAATGGCTCTGTGGATTTGGCCATTGGTTTCGTTAGCCTTTGCTTTTCACAATGGCGACATATCGCCATCTGCCACGCCCCTTTAACCAGCGCCTACCAGAAGGCGTCAACGATAATTGCAACCAAAGCAATTAGTGCGATTAGTACGCTATTAGTGCCAAACCATCAACAGTTGCTTTAACTGTGTGCCAGTGTGTGTGTGTGTGTGCTGGTGTGTGTGTGTGTGTGCTGGTGTGTGCCATTAAGTTTGGTACACTGTGTGGCTTTTGGATCTGTGCTTTCAGCTGCCATTCGAATTTAACCATTGATGTTTATTCTGCGGCTAACCAGCGCCTGTTTCACTATTAAATCTAATGCTAATTGAATTAAAGCTTTTCCGCCTTTAAATTGGGTGCACAAATTTCATTTTACACAGCATAAATTTTGCTTTTACTCATATACATACTTTTCAAAATAGAATAGAATAAAATAAATACTCTAGTTGAGTTTAGCTAACAAAATTGTTAATTATTCCACCCACTTAGGAGAAATCCACACCAACAATTGTTTAACTCTTTACCCTCTCATCAAATAAGTTAAAGCTCTCTTATTTGATTTGCACAGGACACTTTTTCGTTTTCATTTAAATACCATTTAAACCAAATGAAAACTTTGCCTTAAACTAATTGAAAATTCACTTTTGCTTTTAACCCAGTTTTAAAATTGTTTTTTTTTCGTTAAAAAAAATGGCCAAAAATTTGAGTTTTCTTCTTGTTCGTTTCGCATTTGACCAACTTTCAGCAAAAAACTTATTTAAAAATTGCGAAAAAAAGTTCTGCGACCGTTTGTCTCCATCAACTTCAACTCAATCTCCGTCTGCATTTCCATTTCCATCATCCGCAGCGAGTCCTTTCCCAACGGAGCGGGGCCAGGCGCGCAAAGAGCAGTAAACATCTATGCGATAAACTCAATCTTAAATTGAATTTGAATATTACAACAGCTCCCGGAGCTTCGGGCGGGCGAGTTCTCAAAGTATATTTCTTAGCTCTGATATTTGCTTAGCGCCATATTACCAGATGTCGTTCGAGTGTCCGCAGGAGTAGGGGTAGAGGAGTGAGGGGGGGGGGCATATAAAAGTTGTTCGCCATCTCCGTTCGTGCATTAAATTAAATTCAGATTTAGCCAGCGGCTCTGACATTCATCGATGCGATGCTCAGCCGCAAAGGGCGCTGTTGTTGTCATATACTTCTCTGCTCAGTGTCAGTGTCTCTGAGCACTTGTCGGGCTCCTTCTCCTTCTCCTTCTCGTCCTGCATTTCCTTCACATGCACGTCAGTCTGTCTTTCATGTTTCGTGACACTTCTATTATGTTTTCCTTGCTGTTCTTTTGTCGATTCGAGACGATAATGCCAAGTTTTGTTCCCTGTTGACCTCCGTAAATTCGCCGCATCGATTATTCAAATATATATATACATATATACACTGATACTATGATAAGCCACTTAGAGTCTTTAGCTGAAGTTTGGTTTCGGAGCTCTTAGTTTGATTGAAAGCCAACTTTGACTTATCCCTGGAGCGTATACGTTATTTTTGATATGCCCCACGACACTTGAGACGGCCTGAGATTATTTTATTGCAAATTTAATCACCGTGCGCAATCAGCATAATCAAAGTTGCCTCCCTTCAGCATAATCATCGCTCTCTGTCTGCAGACATTAAGAGCCATAATATCATCTCTAATTCATAAAGTTGGGCCAGGCCCCCCTTAAATTTGTTATCAGGTGCAATTGTTTTTGCCTCTGTCTTATTTTTTATAATTTCTTTACACTTTCCCCCCTTTTCTCACCCCTTTGCAGCCGCCCATGACTCCGACTCCCGTTACATGTCCGCCGAGGAGCAAAGTCGCGAACTTGCGCGCAGCATTCGACGCGAGGTGGGCAAACTTTCGGAGCAATGGAACAATCTAATCGATAGATCTGACAATTGGAAGCATCGTCTGGATGAATACATGACGGTAAGTCTATCTATCTATCTACATATACATATGTATCTATAAGACTTCATTCACATTTTCATAATTTTGTTCCTTATGAAATTTGAATTGACTCGAAGCGTGACTTTTTGCCATTGTAATTTTTATGGCTCGCAATTTGTTTTAGCCCGAGCTCCTTAACGTTTCTTTTTTTTTCGAGGGTGCTTTTCACATGCGTATCTGTGTGAATTTGCCTTCACATTTTTTGTATGTGTGTGTGTGCGTTCCTTTTGTGCAATTATATTCGCAAAGTGGAAATGTGCTCGAACTTTTCGAGCAAGCAATTTGTAAAGGAAATCAAATCAGTGCTCAAATTGTTTTTGTAGGCCTTTGAATGGAATCATTAGCAGTGGAAATAATTTGTAATTTCCTTGTATAATAATAGCATTTGCTAAAGACTCACCATAATTGCTCCTAAGCTAAAAAATATTAATAATATTATTCTAACATCAGCTTTCCTCACATATGCACAACTATTTTAGCTTTCTTATCATACACAAAATTCCTAAATAAATTATTCAATTACATTTCCATTGAGAAAGCAACACAAACGAAAAAAAAAAAACTAGCACAGACTGTGGAAAATGTTAAATGGATTTCGTATTCGCATTTTGCATCGTTGTAGTCCATTGAATTTTGGGGTTTTCCTTTGGTAGTTTGGCAGTTTGATTGCTGGTTCTGTGGGTTCCAGCTGATGGCTAATAAATGCAAGTGTGCTTTTTACGACACATTTCGTTTCGTTTGCAACAACAAAATATATATATATGTATATGTATGTATATATTTGCCACAAATGCGACGGCTGTCGTTACTCATACGCACCGTAAATTTGATGCAACAAAGTTTGGCCGCATAAAAATGTCACAGAGTGTGCAAACAATGGATGTACAAGCATAACAACAACAACAACAACACACAGATTGTATATGTGTTTGTGTTTAACTCGTTGAGCGGGCGGTTGTATAAAATATATCAAAGCGCATAAAATGCACATATTGTGTTGTTTTCTATGCGAGACGTGTTGGCTTCTTTTTTCTTTTAAGCCGAAGCGAAAATCAATAGAAAACAAGCTAAAGAAGAAAAGGCCTGGCCATAAAACAACAACAAGTGTGCGGCATAGAAAAATGTATTTGCAACAAACTGCGCATAAATATGACACTTGAGTGGAAAACCAAAGGCGACAACGTTGGAGTTGGAGTTGGAGTTGGAGTTGGCTTAAGATGTCAAGCGTTAAGGGCTTAAAGCAGCCTTCGGCCATGACTGCTTCTTCTTCTTCGCCGTCGTCATCTTCCTGTGCTTAGAGGCATATGCTAATGTGTCCACATATTTAGGGCCAGCCACAATCTATCTTAAACTCAAACCGAGCTGAGAACAATGTCAGCCTCATGCTGTCAGCTTATTATGTGGCTGCTTTTGTTTGTTGTACTCAGTTAAGCTTTCATTCTCCATTAGCTGTGTATACAAGGATTCAACTCACGTGGGCTGTTTAGAAAGCTGTTGAATTACTTGCTTAATTAGATTGAAAAATATATAATAATAAATTTAAAGTTATTACTTGAAAGCTATTAAGAACTAAAACTTTAGATACTTTCATTTAAGAGTTTCTTATTATACATATCAGTAACAAAACAAAAGTTGTGTTAAGACTTGTGAAGATGGAAAGTTCACATATATATTTTTCAGACATTTTCATTTACCTTTTCTTTTATAAATATAAATATTATTATGTGGCAACAAAAAGGCATCTTTGAGCACACAAGTTTGAGATACTTTTCGCAACGCTTAAGAGAAGTGCATTTTATTTTGTTTTAACTTTTTAAACATGCGGTCTTTTGGTAAAATGCACTTGCCATGCAGGTTGCAGGCCGCCGGAAAAACTGATAAGGAAAACTTTAATAAAATTAACAACGTGCAGAAAAAGCGAGCAAAATGGAATTAAAAAAGTTTCTCAACAAGCTGGCAAAGTTAGTTGAGCGCCCCGAGGAGTACGGGTGTTATTTTGGGGAGGGGCCAGCGCAAAAATACATAAAAAGTTTAAATAAATGCGACTTAAAACAATTACCAGGAAACCAGCGCACAAAATTTTGAGCGTGTGTGTGTGTGTGTAAAATAAACGCTTTATAAAGCTTTCCGAGCTCTGTTTAAATGAAGTCCCCCAACGGGCGGGCCGAGCAGCAGCTTCCTAAGCCGCAGTGGCCACTGCGGTTAATTGACCACAAAGACTGTCTGTCTGCTCGATTCTCTCGCTCTCGTTCTCGTTCTCAGTGTGTGCTGCTTGAAGAATTCCTATTAATTGAATAAAAGTTTGCACGTGCAACGAGCGTATTAAATTTTAATTGAAAATTGCATTTACATGCAACGATTTTTTACTCGCGTTGCGCATACGCCACGGGGTACGCCTGTCAAGAAAAAAAACCCGCTGACAAGGCAGCAACACAAAATAAAAAAGGAGCAATAATAATGTGCCACAATTTGGTACCTTTTACAGCTGAAAAATTTTAAATGAAAGTCAGCAGTTTTTCATAACCCAAAACTTAAATGTTTTCATGTTTAATAAATACTATGTAAATTAAACTTTAAGTTTAGCGAGCTTTAATAGGGAAAATATCGATTGGGCCAACTGAACCTAATTGAGTCTCAAAGTTAGCGTACTCAGCTGCTTAACGTGGTAATGGCCAGCAGATTTAAACCCCTCTGTGTGGCCCTTGCAACAAAGTTTGCTCTGCACGTGCCGCATCTTCAATCAACGTGCTGGCTGCATGCAATTCCACTTGCATGGCTGCCAATCAAATGCGCCTCCAATTAGAGCCCAACTGGGTATGCTGATGCATGGCCACATCGATGTCATCTCAATATGGCTTTGGGGTGCACTTGAAAGCCGCAGGGCTAAATGTGCCAAAATGAATGCTCATGCTAATGGAAAATGGTCAACTGACCAATATTGAGCTGCAAAATTATTTTTGATCCTTGTCGGCTTTGAGTATTATAATGTTAACAGCAGCGAGAAAATCGAGCTGTGCTTTCCACTTAGCCAATGCGTCCACTTTGGCCACATAAATGCGTCGTTAAAAAGCGTCAGTTGGTCGACTGAAAAGCAATTGCGTTGCGCTGTGAAATATGTTTCATTGATTTCCTGTAAAACTGTTCAAATTGCAAAATAAATGTGGCAAGAACGAATAGAAATTGCACAGGCCACATGCGGTAGTAGGGGGGGGGGAGTCCTTTGGGCTTCTGCGCTGACACTGCGTACACTCTGCTAGCCATAATTTAACCACATGTGGTCGATATTGACGCCAGAGAGAAAGAGAAAGAGAATCTTATCCACAAGCAAGCTATTTAACCCCTTATGACCAGACTGGACACTGGACTGGACACAGCAGTAGCTGGTGCTGCTATTCTTGTTACTGCTTCTGCTCCTGCTGCCTTTGTTAACGTTGTCACCGAGTTCAGTTGGCTGTGGTCTGTTGGGCTTGTGAAGAAGCCGTTTAGTTGAACTTAGCTAAGTTTATTATGCAGTGAAATCAATTGCCATTTTTGCGAAAATCATTCAATAAATCACTCATACGCAGTGTGAACTAGAGTCTGTGATATATGGCAGCTTAGTGTTTATAAATTGAAATCTTTCACAATTCTTGGCTTGTTCAAAGTTTCCTTTTGTACGGCAACTATTAAATTAGTCTGCCGCCTAAAAGTAGGCAACACTTTTTGCATACTCCAATTTAGTGCGGACACAAACCGTAAAACTGTTTTGTAATGGAAACTTTTTCACTTTTGTGATGTTCACATTTAAAATATGATACTCAAGGGTTAAATAGAGAGAAAAAAAACTCCAATTAAAACAATAAATTTCGCTCATGCCAATGAAATTCGTACAACTGGCAACAGCTGGCAATATTTCACAATAAAAACAATGCACAATATGCAATGTTTTTTTTTTTAAATACTTTTCCATTTAACTTTCCACATCCCGTTTGAGTTCGGTTTTTTTCCTTAAATTAGCCAAACGCAAACAGAAAACTGCAGATGATTTATTGAACTCGAATTGCAGCCGAACTGTCAAAAACGCCAAAAGCGCAGCAACAAAAAGGAAAACCCATATAAATATTTTTCCCTTTTTTTGTTGTTGTTTCTTACCGCTTGGGAAATCAATTGATTGTCACGCTAAAATGGCTTGGCTTTGCCACAATGATTACTTTGTAACCCGGTGCTCCACCTGCAAAAGGCCTTTCGCTCCCAACTCCCAAACAAAACAGCGCCCGCCATCAATTTAAGACCACACAAACAAACAAATCGTTGACTTTTTGTGCTGTTCTCGCAAATATTGTCGGGCAGAGTTTTATGTTTGCCGCAATATGCCACGAAATGTAACCGTGTATAATTGTCAAACGTGTTCAGTAATATTGACAACACAGCACACAACAACAACACACACGCACACATAGAAAACAAAAGCAAATATGCAAATATGCAAATATACACCCTTAATTCATTTGAGCTTTTCCCTTTTTTGCGTTTGCATGTTTTTCCCTGTTTGCCGACGCCATTTTGTTCCCTTAAACTGCATTCGCATATATCATAAATATTTGCTAGCCAAATGTAAATATTGGGTTACTGTGAAATAGTTTTTCAATTGAGTTTGTTTTCCAACGAACAAAAAATCAGCGAGAAAAAGAAAATTTCTGGTTGAGTTATCTTTATCTGACTGAAATCGAATGTTTTTGAACCAAGGAAAATTTCATATGAATTATCTTTATGTGACTGCTACGAACTATTTTTCAATGTTACCTCGAATTTATTTAGTGAGAAAAGTATTTTAAGCAATTTAGCCCAATTGCATATTTTTGAACTTTTAGGCACTTTTCACACTTTCCTCCATAAAAGTCTTTACATTAATCTGTTGCCTAAGTGTTGTCAACATTTGCATATTTTCATAGATAGATATCGAATTCGAATTTCTGGTTATTATTAAACGTTTTGAAAAACAAAACTATCTGCAATCAATTTGCAAGGCACATGCAAATGTCTCAGTTAAATGGCTGAGCAGCTCACAGAGCCAAATTCAATTTGGGAATGCAGGAAATCCGACAAGAAAAACAACAGACACATTTTTTTTTCTTTTCTGTTTTTAGTTTTTTTTTTTTTTTTTTTTGCCTTGCCAGACGACAAATCGACTTTTGTGAAGAAAAATATGCATATCGAGAGCCAAGAGAAAAAATTGCTGCTGCCCCAAAAGGTGGCAGCATGAAAAATTATGCGCTCGAAATAGATTTTCCAGCAACACTTTAAACGAGAAAAAACTGTCAACTATGAAGTTGCAACTTGGTCCGTCCGAAGTCGCGTCTGCAGTTAATAAATTTTTTTTTATTTTATTTTTTTTTTTTTTTTTGCTGCCACGTCCTCCAGACAAATCCGCAGGCAGCACTGGCAACTAAATTAAAGAAAGAAATTTTCTACACTTGTGACAAACTCGTTGCCAGCATTTTTCACACTTTGTCACGTCGACGCTGGAAAAGCTGTGAAAAGCGAATATTGTCAGCATTTTTTACTTGTTGGCCATTTAATAAAAATCGTCTCAGAGGCATTTTGGATTTGCAAGACTTCCAATGAAGTTGTTCCTTGACAGAAAACTCATCTTTTGGCACATTTTTGTCGCTTTGTGCAGTTTTTCCAACAACATAAAGGATAAAAGTGATATGTAAAATAATTGGAAAAGTAATGAACTTAGCTGGCAGTTGATTGCACAAATGAAAAATGCTTTTACGGTTGCAACAATTCTAAGTTTTCCCATTTTTACTCCGGCTTAGTACAAAAGCTTAGCTGAAATCAAAACCTTAAATTAAAAACATGCAAACTTTGTTAGCAAGGAATTTAATAAAACTCTTCATAGTTAATTTCACAAAAAGATTTTGTGTTTATAAAAAAAATTTAATTGTTAATAGAAAACGCATTAAATCAAATTTCACAATTGCGAACTCGATGATTTTATTTGTTTTACGTGCAAACAGCATAATAATATTTTGAGCCTTCTTGAATTAAGTGCTGCTTGCAAAAAAAAGATGCTGGCAATAAATTAATCTTGTATTAAAGGTAATAAATTTTGATAAACATAACATTTACACAACGATAAAGATCTTTCTGTGGACTGTCAGCAAGCACATTATGATTGAAGCGTCAAATATGTGAGCATAAAATGCAGCTAATAAATCCTTCAGTGCTCTATTGTGATCCACACAACCCGTCCGTGATTCATGGGCCCCAAATATCGAATTGAGAACCGAAAAAGGCGCGCACAAAATTCGTGCCATAAAAATCAAATAAAGCAACCGAAATGCGGGATAAATAAAGCAAAGCCGCAAAACGGGCCATTCAAATGCATTTATAAATGTATCGAAATAAGCAACACAAAAAAAAAGAGAAGCAAAACAAATATAAAAACAAAAAAACTGTGGCAATAAACAAGGCAAATCGTAAAGCTCATTGAAATGTTACGAGTGCAACAACACTCAAGAGCGGCACTCAATTGGCCGGCAGACAAGCACTCAGCGTGCTCAGCGGACGACAGCCACTTAATGAGAGAAGCGAGCAGCAGCAGCTCGGAGAGCCGAAAGATGGGACAAAAGCGGCAAGCGGCAAACAAAACAAAGCGTGGTGCCCAAAAAAAAAAAAAAAAAAAAACAAAAGCAAATGCAAAAACAAAACAGACAACAGTTACAAGCTTACATATTTATTTACATATACCAGCAACAAGTTCTCTGCGTGCGTGAGTAGCTCAAATGAGTGCGACTGCGAGTGCGAGTGCGAGTGCAAGTGTGTGAATTGGGGAGAACAAGTTTCGTTCGCTTGTGGAGTTTGAGCGTAAAGTGGCTGCAGCGACGACGCTGGCAGCGACGCTGACGGCCGTTCACTTAACGCATGCGGCCGGCGTTGTTGTTGGGTCAGTTAACGAAACGTCGGCGCGTAAGTTGGTTGCGCGTCTTGTGTAGAAGCGACGCGCGCGCAGAACGCGATCAGCCGGCACAGGCCAAACGAAAGATACATTCGCTATATATATACATACATATATAAAACTATATACTCGGATATTTGATGAATGCAAAAAAAAAAAAAACAAAAAAAAACCAAAAAAAAAAAAAAAAAAAAAAAAAAAAAAAAAAAAAAAAAAAAAATACAAAACAGCCCCAACCCAAAATAAAAAAAGACTGTTGTACAACAAACGAAAGTAACAAGAGTAATAAGGTCGAATTTATAATAATAATTTTTGTCAACGTCGCCGACGTCGGCAACATGGCAAAAATTTTGTGTGATAAATGAAACGAAATTCTTTGTAACAGTCACGTTTAAATTCTGTGCGCCCTTTTTTTATGCGAAAGATGATTTTTCCCTCTTTTATTTGCATTTTGTGCGCATTGTGCGGTGAATTTTTCGTTGTATTCGATACTTTTAGCTAGACTAAAATATATAACAACGCGGAGTTGTTGCTGCTTGTATTTATGGTTGTTGTGGGTTTGGGAAAATATGGCGACGGCGTTAAGCAAAAATTTTTGTGCTGCATGCGCTGAAATAAACAACTTTTTTTCGGTGTAAATTAAAAAAAAATAAAACTAAACATAAGCGAGACAGCTTAAAAAGAACAAATGAAAAATTTAAAGTTTAATAACAGTCAATTGTTAACAGCATTAATGCCTTTTGCTAACAGGAATATAATATATATTAATATGCTACTAATTGCTGCCAAGAACAGATGCAGTTAGTCAACTTTAGTAAACATCTGTTTTATTTACTCTGCCATCTTTAAATAAGTCACTCTTTACGACCATGTGCCATTTTGTGTGATAATGAAATTTACATGTGACTTATCATTTGACTGCAAGAAAACAGACGCAACTGTTTTTCCATGCGATAAGACTGAAATTAACATGTTACGTTGAATAAGTAGGCATTCAACATTTCAAGGAGAATATCTGCAAGCCCTGCTGAGACTCTGTTCGACCTCACTTGCTTTAATTTCCCACGCTTGGCTGTCAAATGGCTTCCAGGCGAAGGTCGCTTATTATTATTTACTTTGCATTTTATTGAATCTCCTGCACAAAGGCAAAAAGAGATACTTGTTCAGGACTGCTCTGCAGTTTATTTCCTTTAAGTTATTGTCAGACCCAGACTGAGTTTGTCAGCCAGCTCCCAAGTTCTTGTCATATGTTTGAGCTGCGAGCAACTTCGCCGCCTTCTCTTCAACTTACACACATGTATCTCAGCTGGGCTTACATTGTGGCACATCTTCATCAGCGTATCTAAAGGTGTCTGTGTGTGTGTGTGTATGTTTATCTTTTACACTTGTTAGTCATTGTTTGCTGGCTTATCTCTCTTTGTGTGTCTCTGGCGAGGACGAACTTGGAAATGGGCGTGTGGAATGCGAATGCGGGGGCGGGACAATCCCGAATGTGTTTATTGTCAGTCGGTTAATTAGGACGATATGACTCAAACGCCATCTGGAATGTTGCTCAAGGTCTCGCACTCATCTTGCCATATGCCACACACACCAACACCCACACACACACACGCACACGCACACACATTAAATGAAGCACTTTGTGCTGCTTAAATTTTGTACAAACTGAACTTCAACTTTTGCTATTCATGCCCCAATCTATTGTGCCCCATTTTAATTTCCGTTTGCCTGTTATTCACATCAGATTCATTGATGATGTCAACTTTGCTTTGATTGGAGTTCGTTTTGAGTGTTGACAGCAACTAATTTGCAGCTTAAATACTAAATTTTCGTAAA
This sequence comes from Drosophila lacertosa, assembly GCA_004143845.1. Classification (NCBI taxonomy): domain Eukaryota; kingdom Metazoa; phylum Arthropoda; class Insecta; order Diptera; family Drosophilidae; genus Drosophila; species Drosophila lacertosa. The sequence goes on along the minus strand of SCDZ01000518.1, from coordinate 31,539 downwards.
CTTCATTAATGCATTGTTATTAATCAGCATCTGTAACTGTAACTTTCTTGCAACAATTCTTCTTATACAATATCTTTTCTTTTTCGATTATCTTTTTTTCGTTTTTTGCAGACCGAAAGTTCAGTTTCAGTTGTAGCTCAAATTCTTATAACCAACACGCTCAAAGTACGTTTACACTCTTTTTTATGTTTTTTTATATATGTACATATATTATTCTATTAACCCACCAGATCATAAATCTTCCAAAAAAACAAAAACGAAACATATGCCCCATAATATTCATTTGTTGTACACAATAACACAAAAGTTGCACATAAATTTGTCACTTTTATCTAACTGAGTCCAAATGATAATAATTGCTCCATATCGAGCACTTGGCTGAGTTGAATCCGATGCTTGTTTATATTGTTATTTTGTTTTTTTTTTTGTTTTATGTTCATGATGGCGCTGAAAAGCGCCACAAGGCACATAATTAATGCCACTGAATGCAGCAAAATGTACAATGAAAAATCCAAAGCTGGAATGGGCGGAAGCTGTTTTATTATTTTTCAGCTATGCTCGCATTTATTAGACACAACACACATGTTCGCACAGCCCCTACAAAATTTATGAGTTGCGGTAGGGATTTGAACCCCAGCGCAACTTTGACCCACTTCGAACGTCTGATAAGCCCCACATTCGACAATAACGACAGCTAAATACTCTACAGCCACAAGCGAAAAACATATTCCTAAGAACTGAAACAACTTTTGTGCTCAATTAAGTTTCTCAATTGGGGGCCACAAAAAGTTAATTGATACACAAATATTTTGATTTCTTGATGAATTTTGTGCATAAGCAATAATCATGAACCACTGTTTGAGACAACGATTCCAATTTGAATACTTGTCTAATAATTAAATTTACATGCATTCTCATATTTAAATAGACAATTTGACCTTGCTGCAAATTGTCAAAGCTATCTTTGAAGTTAGATGATTAATATTAGAAAAAAACAGTACCCTTTTAATTATTTCCCTTACGTTGTTGCCCTTTTTTTTTATATGAAATATTTTGTATTTTTCTTTTATTACATTTTGTTTATCATTTATTTCCCATGCTCGTCTCCACTTACGAACAATTTACTTAAATTTCGTAAGTATTTATTTATTATTTATTTACCAACAATTGCTGCACTTATTTACTTTTGCATTTCAAGCATTCCACGGCTAAAAAAAACGCATTTAAAATTTATACACATAAATATGTTCCCTGCACAACAGATAAACAAAAAAGATATATATATATAAATATATGTATATATATTAAAAATGCAAACAAACACCGAGCATGTGCGGGTTTTCTGACCAGACCAGACTCGAGTTGGGTTCCAATTTTTATTTGTTGTCATTTTGTGAGCTCACTTCTTTTTTTTTTTGAGGTCGATTCGTGGCTTCTTCCTCTGCAAATGTTATACGAAACTTTGATTAGCTTCGCTTGAAAAGCAGCTGCAGCATGAAGTCATCATTTTGGATTCTATTGAATTTGCTTACATAAAAGTCTTTACTTTAAGGGAAGATATGAGGTATAAAGGAAGTTTATTCATATAAAAAATAACTTATTAAATAATTAAAAGTTAGAACAAGCTCTGAAAAAAACACCTATTTAAAGGTAAACAAAGCTTAAATAAAAGACTTATATATATTACAATATTTAGTACTGAGCACTAGTTAAAATTTCAATTAACTAAAGTTAAAAACAGATTAAGTTAATTTTGCACTTTTTGGCCAACACACAAAAGAGTTTTAGCCAAATTTGGCTACCTAATAATGCATCCAGGAATCTAAAATTCCGCCGCAGTTGATTTTGCCATATTTGTTGTTGCGTGCAGACGCTTCTGGCAGTTGATTACAGCTAAAAGCTGGAAATTGTTTATGCTAATTGCACTTAATTTATGCATGTGTGCAAACGTTGCATGCATACCTCTCTCTGTCTATGTGTGTGTGTGTGTATCTACATGTTGTAAGAACAGCAGAAAAAAAGAAAAGATATTCAAAGACAAGTCAAAGTTTTCCTTGTTGTTGTGGGAGTTCTTTGTTGTCATTGTTGTTGTTGTTGTGCAGACAATTGATATTTATTGGTGCACTAATGGAGTGGGGCAGAAAGGGGACAGAAGGGGGTGGAGACAATTTTTGCGTGCCTCAAATGTGCAATTATCGCCGCAATTCCCGCACCCACGCCTCCGACTGACATTTGCATGGCAAATAGATGGAGTTTATATACCATATTATATAATATATATATATATATATTTATTTGTGTGCATATCTGTTTGAGAAACGCGACTTGCAGACGCCAACTGCCATTTAAGGCATTTTTTAAGCTGTGGCAACGCGACGCCTTCTTTGGAATTCGCACACACAAATGTCACGGCGCCTAATCCTGCTGCTGGTGTCTATTTCGGCCAATTAATATGCGGCTAATGGTGTTAACTGCTTGACGTGCTTATTTATAGCCACAAAGATGCAACGGCAACTCAATTGCATGCACGGACTGTGGACTGTGCTTTTTGCATGTCAAGTGTTGGAGCTGCGCAAAATGTATCCGATGGATTGCATAAGAAAGCAACTTGTATCTTGTATCTTGGTATGCCCCAAGGCAAGAAAAAAAGTACATCTTGTGGCAAGTTTGTTGTTGTTGTTGTTGTTTTTTAGCTGGGTGTGTTGCCAGTTTCAGTGGCACATTTCAGGCATCTGCAAATGTATCTTAGAAGTGTAACAAACATCTGCTAGTGCGAATAAGTAATGCATCTGAATAAATGGCAGCTGAGCGTGCCAGATAAGTGAATAAAGCTGGCATAAAAGCATATGCAGAATATAGTATATATTTACATATGTATATATCGATTTAACGATAAGCTTTAAATACATTCTCACTGACAAGAGTACTTATAACAAGTATCTGAAAAGAGGACTTAGCTATCTTTCAATTGTATGGCAATCACTTTCTTTAAGTATTCAGTGTATATTTAAAAAGCATAAGCACGTGTATATTTAATAAATATGTATATATATACATATTTATCGACTTAATGATAAGCTTAAAATATCTTGACAGACAAACATACTTCCTACATGTATCTCCACTTCCTACATGTATCTCAACTTAGGTATTTTAGCTATCTTTAAATTGTATTGCAAGCTCTATTAAACAATCGCTTTCTTGATGTATTAAGTGTATATATATTTTTATTTAATTTATATAAATATTTATACATATTTTTAGACTTAATGATAAATTTAAAATATTTTCACAGACAAGAATATTTCTTAAAAGTATCTCAAAAACGAACTTAGCTATTTTAGCTATCTTTAAATTGAATTCTTTAAGTATTTTGTGTATATATATTTTTATTTAATTTATATAAATATATATATACATATTTATCCACTAAATGATAAACTTAAAATATGTTCACAGATAAGAATATTTCTTATAAGTATCTCAAAAACGATCTTAGTTATTTTTGCTATCTTTAAATTATATTCTTTAAGTATTAAGTGTATATATATTTTTATTTTATTAATATAAATATATATACATGTTTATCGACTTATTGATAAACATACAAAAATACTTCTTAAAAGTATCTGAAAAGCAAATCGCAATCACTTTCTTCGGGTCGCTTTTGATAACTGTTTTAGAGAGCAGCATTTTCCCCGTTATAAAGTCTTGGCCATATGTGGCTGCTTTTGTCACATGCATTTTATGCATACAATTGTTTGGCCGTAACTTAATGCCAATTGCTGCGCAGGCACGTAGCATGGCTAAAAGCCTACTTATCGGCGTTTGGACCAGGTTCGAGGCGGCGATAAGTGCTTGGATAGTTTTGAATGCTTTCGCACGAACTGAGCTTCTATCAATGGGAATAGTCGTCGCTGTCCAATCAATTAAAAACTGGCGCACTAATTGCTGGTCGCTCAATCATTTCAATTGAACAATTTATTTATGTAGCTAGAACTCAGTTGCACTCAATTAAAAACCTTTTCTCGTCTCGCAATTGTGTTTATACGCCCCATTGAGTGCATCATCGAGGGCGCAAACAAACTCAAATAATTCAAATCAACAACTGTCAGATTCCTGGAGCGGGCCAAAATCAGCCAGAAAGAAATCACAACTCAGAAACTGGCCCCCGATTGGCGTTTTATGCAAATCACCCACAAATTGCCCAAGTGTATTAATAATTCTAGCCAAACTCAAAGTCAAAGTCCGCCCTAATGAGAGCGCAAATGTTGACAACTTAATTGAGCAGAAAACGTACATCGACTTTAGAGTGAGTGGAGCCCAGTTAGAGCCACAAACAGTTATGCATTGTTAAGTTAGTTAGTCGACTGTCGACTGTCGGCCAGAATCGGCTCATTTATCAACGTCAAGTCTTTGAGAGCCCGCATCAAAGACTAAGAAGACTACAAATGAACAATCAGCTCAATCGATGCGTGAAGCATTAAATACCAAACTAATTGAACTTTTGGAAAGTAAAAATGGCTTAAACTGCGAACTAAGCCAGCAAACACAAACACTCAACGACAGTTGCTTTAATGCGACTTTAATGAGCTGCTGCAACTATTTTCTCTATATTCGAAAGCATATCGAATTTGTCTAAGACTCCCCATTGAGTCGCTTTTAATGAGCAGCTTAAACAATTTTTTTTTCTTTCTTTCAATCCAATCTTAGATTTTGTTTTGCAATTTACCACAAAAAAGGCACAAAAATTCTGATTGCCACACATAACTTTACAGAATTTGGTTTTACATTCTCAAAAATGCATCTTTTTTCGATTAAGTTTCCTTGTTGCGGTCTCTTCTTCTTCTTCACATTCGAATATTTGCAAATATTTGCACAGAATTTTACATGGTTTGCATTTGATTTTGTAGCTCGACTGCAATTCGAGATCGTAAATAAACCACAGCAATTTTCTTTTAATTGCATAAATATATAAATGGCCACCATCCATGAAATTTATGGAACAGTTGCTTCTGATGGGTGGGTGGTTTTTTCGAGGGGGTTGGTGGGTGGTGGTTGTGTTTTTCACTGCGGCGCAATTTTGGCCAATTTATTTGTTAAATAAACATTTTAGATTATGGCCAGGTGCGTTTTGTTGAATTTCCTGATATTTTGTTGTTGCTGTTGTTGTTTTTTCATTTATGTGTAAGCAAATTTCGAGATAGAAACTTGCATATGTATAAATATAGATTTTAACTCTAAACTTTACTCTATACTATTTAAAAATATTGATTTGATTCATTTCTTTTTTAGATTTATTTTTTTACCAGCGAACACAATTTTCATTTGTTGTTAAACAATTATTTTTGCGCCGCTTTTGAAGTTCATGCCAATTAGTTTTAGCGTTTGTTTTAATAGCTTTTAAATGGCTGTGAAACCGCTAGAATAAGTGACTAATTGATGGATGCGATGCCTCCTGTGTGTTTATGTTTATTCGCAGCAGTGAAAAACATATTTAGCAACACATTTGTTTATCCCATTTGATTATTTTTTTAACGGCATTTCGTCGACCTTTGTTTGTTTACACTTTACACACAGAGCTCGTGAACTTTTGTGCACTTTGGGCAATTAACAAATTTGTTTGGCCCTGAATTTCAATATATATTTGCCCAGTAGCCTGTTTAGAAGGCCACAAAATAGACCATCAGTAAGCAGAAAAAAAGTAAAAAAAAAAATAAAGAAAAACAAATCGATAATCATTTAAAATTCAAATGGGGCTAAACATGAACCGGAAAATGTGCGAGTGCTGTAACCAAAACCCGGCAAATGCAAATTGGAAAAACAGATAATGAAAAACCAAAGTGGGGCTCTGGGGCCGCGCCACGCTAATGAAATTAAAAATTGATGCTTTGGGGCCAAATATATATGTATATATATACATATATATAGGCGAATACAAATACAAATACAGGCGCACAACAAATGTCATTTAATAAATTGAAAATGTGGGCGACAGGGCGCGTATAAGGGAGTGGGGGGGGGGGGGGGGCGGGGGGCTAGCTCTGTGGAAAGTGCAGTGCTTTTTCCATGCCTGATTGATTTTGCGGCGTTGGCGTCTGAGGCTGACAGACTGTGGCCACAAGAAAGACAAACGCCGCCAGTTTGCCGCCGAGCATTTGACGCGTCTCTGATGAAGTTGCCAATGTTTTGCGGTCTCGTTGCACAATCTTCCTGGTTTATGTTGACATCAATTAATTGTTAATAGAAAACGTTGACTTTTAGCCAAGCGGGCAGGCGGCCAGTCCACTTGGCTTAGATTGTGGCAAATAATTGCTCGCTAGCTGCAAATTGAAGGCGACTCTTTAGACGTGGGCGTCCAATCAACTGATGCTGCCACATCTTCGTCTCGCTCTATTTGCGCTTCTCTCTCTCTCTCTCTCACACTCAGTTTTACACGCCAATTAATCAGATTATGTCAAAATGTGTCACTAGGTTAATGCAAATATATTACGTTCCTCCATTTCCAATTCCCAATCCTGAGTTGCTTAGTTGATTGGCTTTAAAGATTTTGTATCTGTATCTGAAAAATGCGCTTAACGCTGCTTAATTAGTGAACAGAAGCCAGAAACAATTTTAAGCGGATTTCACGTTTGCCATCGGAATTAAATGTTTGCTTTTCACATTTTCCCCATTTTCCAGCATTATTTGTGTTTCATTAGTTGCATTTGTTGTTTTAATATGAAAAGCACATTTACGAATAAAACAAACGTATTTAGTTTGCTTAGATAATGTTCAAATAATTAAATTAAATTAATTTATTTTGAAGTATTTTCTTAAGTGCATTTTAGAGATTTTTTTTGTTATTTTTATTATTATTTTTTCTTGGCAAAAACAGCTTCAGCAGCTGCTTTTTTATAGGAAGTCATTTCAGGTATATCCCATTAATGATTAAGTATTTTTTTCTACAGCATGTTTTCATTTGTAATCTTTTAAACATGAAGTCTGTTCAAGCCCTGCTTCGCTATTGCCTTGGCTTCAATACAAAATGGGTAACAGATCATCAGCTAAAATAATGATAATAATTACAAACAACAGCTGGAATTCTCTCACTTCAACTCACCTTTGTCTGTCTGTGCATTGAACATAAAGTCATTAAATGACACACCCATTAAAAAAACAACAAACAAAAAAAATAAAATAAAAATAAACTGAAATAGATCTCAGCGTATTTATAATTTTTCACAAAAGAGACAAATTGCAGGCGAACCTGGGCTTGGTGCAGAGTTCTCTCTCCCTCTCTCTCCCTCTCCCTCTCTCTCTCTCTCTCTCTCTGTCTCTGGGTTGAACTGGGTCTGGCTGTGTTTAATCATCCGCGACAGCTTCAACTTGTTTTTGGCCGCGGTCGGAAGTTGGGCAAAACGGAAATTGAGCCATAAAAAATATTGTGACTAAATTATTTTTAGCTTGGCTGAAAACTTTCAAATATGTTAAGTCTGTTTTTCGTGTGCTCATTTTTATTACCTAAACAAAAGACTTTCGCTCAAAATAATAATAATAATAATAATAATATTTTCAATGGCTGGTTGTAAAAACTGAAGAAAAGCGTTTTTCGCACGGGTTGTAAAAGGACTTTTTATAACTCATTAAAATTATTATTGTTCTCTTTCGGTTTTCGTGTTGCTTAAAGGTTACAACTGCCACGCCCACTGCCAAGCAGCGCCCCCAAGCCACAAAGGTGTTGTGCAATTTGTGGCAACTGCCTGAGCTAATTGTGCCACATGCCATAACAAAGAGAGTGAGAAAGAGAGAGGGAGAGAGAGGGAGAGAGAGAGAGATGAGTTACTAAGGTCAATGCTTGATTTATTCTTATAACATTTCAAAAAGTTTGCTTTAACCAGATGACAGGAAAAGTTAGTTCAAAGCAGGGAAATGAGAAGGGAAATCATTTTGAAGAGTTTTCACAGAATGCTTTATTCAATTTCCTGAACTAATATTTAAGTTGAGCTCCAACAATTTTGACAAATAATAAATAGCATGGCTGTAAAATCAATAAATAAAGATTTCATTTCATATTTAACTAAAGGCTATTTAAAGTTAGGAAAGGCATAAATATGTATTTAGATATATATATCTTATTTATCATCATGCCTGGCATCTTATCGTCTATATATCACCTTGGCACCTGCCAAGTTTATCGACGGATACCGTTAAACGATGCAGTTGCCAAAAAAAAAAAAAAAAAATAAAGAACACAAAAGCTTTTTTGTCATACAAGCCGCCATTTTGTTGACGCCGTTGCATTTAGCTGAAAGCCATTGAATACACTTTATTAATGGCTTTCTGTTTAGCCGGTTTGGGGGGTTATACGACAAAGTTCCGCTTCCAGGTTGGCTTTCAGAGCGGGCAACTCCTTCGTCCTTTGTCGCTGCTGTCTGCTGCACTTGCACTTAATTTTATCTATTAGACTCTATTTTTGCCGTTGTCTAACGAAAATGAAGATTCAATGCCATAAACGTGTGTGTGGCACTTTCGAACGTGAGCTCGCTAGAGACAGAGAGAGAGAGAGAGAGAGAGGGAGTAGGAGAGAGAGAGAGAGAGAGATAGAGAGTGCCCGCATCAATGGAAGTCTCTAAAGTTGCAGTCAGAGAATGGAGCCTGCCAAACTATTGCTGTATTTTGGGGGCATTCTCATATCCTCGCATATTCGCATCCTTCGCATCCGGGCAGCAGGTGTGCGCCAATGGAAAAGTTTAGCCGGCACTTTGTTCACATTGTTGTTGTTGTTGTTGCCTGGCAGCTGGGCACTTGGTTTGAAAATGTGATAAAATGATTATAAAATAATTTTCGCAAACAAAAGAACATGCACGTAGCGCCAGGACCTAATCCTTCTCGTCCTTGTTCAGCTGCTGCATGTGATACGTGCGTCCAGTTTGACTTTCTTTTTTCTTTTTTTTTTTTTGGAAACTTTTCACAAAGGCCAATGTTTTGTGAATTTCCCTTGCTCTACAATAGCTGCTTGTACTTTTCTAATTGAATGGATTAAATTCTATATGGTTTAAATTTAATTTGTGGGTAGCTTTAATTGACAGCAATAATATTTTACTATTGTCATAAATTTCGTTGGCGACACTTTCACGCGTCGCATTCTCGATTGCATTTATTATTTATCAAAATGCGGTGTCATAAAAGCGGCCAAAATTGCTTTTCTGAATCCCCATTCCGAATCCCAACTTATCCCATAACTTATCTCATGTGCCTCTTGTCTTGTCATAAAGCACGAAGTTTTACCTCGAAGTGTCATGCAAATTTTGAAGTCATTTTCTTTGGCTTAGCAAAAAAAAAACTCTTCCAATTGAGTCTGAAACAAATAAAAATAAATATCAGCTGCTAAATATTTAAAGCTGTTTTGATTAATTATTTGACTTCCGCTTTTATTGATAAGCAGTTAAATTCTTCAACTCAGAAGTGCTGTGTAAATAAATAAAGATTGTTATATGATATTAAAAAATAAGTAAATATTATGCTTTAGATAAGATGCGAATCTTTGTTTTCTTTTTTGCATTATTCAACCTGCTGAGCAGAAAATTGCTTTTATAAAGATTTTAATATATTAATTGGAATAAATTCTTGGTAAAGATTTATATAAAAACTTATTCTTCTTAATTACTTTTACTAGAAAGCTGGCTTAAATAAAATATAATCTTTTGTTATTGTCTTTTGGGTTTTCTCTTTTAATAAATGCATAGTATATATTTTGTTTATAATGCGTAGATTTCTTAAATTATTAAGTGCATTGAAGTACATAATTTAAATTCTTTTGTTTTTTTTTCTGTACTAAAATGATATGTTATAATTTTTGGGGACATTTATTTGTTTATAATCGTACCAACATTTTTATTGATTATGCTCGATTTTGTATTTTACCTTTTTTTGCAATTATTAAATTTATTTATTTTCAAATTTATTCAGACAATAATCAATATTTTTTTTTTATTAAATTTATATATTCGTTTCTATCTTCGCATTTCTCTTTTCTAGTCGCAATCATTAGAAAAAATCTTTTTTATATAGACATATTTTTGTATAAAATATTACTAGTAAGCCAAGTTCCAGAAAGAAACGCCCGCAATGAATAAGCCATATCTGTTGGCATAAATTATGACGTTCAATTGCGATACGCTGACATTCAGACAAACAATCGCATTGAGGAAACCCCTTTTGACCAGGCCCACACAGAAGAGTTACTGCAGTCGCAGCCGCAATTGTATGCGAGTGAGGTAATACAAGGGAAGAAGCCATCACCAACAATCAAAAGCCTCTGCAATAAACAAGTCTCAGGGTCCTAGACCAGTTTCCACACACACACAGAGACCTTCCAATGCGTAGCGGCAATTTGTGGCAAATTGCTGTCAGGCGGATACACAATGTGCACCTCCTGTGCAGCAGGACTTAGGGAAGGGGGAAGGGGGAAGGGGGTTAGCTGTTGCAGCTTCGCATTTGCAACTTTATTTATCGCAACGAAAACATCTTGTAAATTTTTCACGTTATTCTCGGTCGCCTCGAGGCGTCGCGACTCTGTGGAAAATTCAACAATTGATTCAGCGTCGAATGCGCGGCCCACGAAATTGATATGAAAATTCGTTTAACCAAAAGCCTTTTAAGGCCGGCCACGCCCCTCGCTGGCGGCAACTCTCGTACTGACCTGTTTCCTATGCCAACTTCCATTTCCATTCCCATTCCCATTTCCATTTCCATTCCCATTTTCATTCGCCTTCGCATTCTCCTTGTTGCGATCATTTGTTTGTGATAAATTGTGGCCATGTCGCTTGCCACTCTTGACTTTTATTGCCGGCCATGGTCAAAAGCGCCATCTTGCTCGTATTTTTTGTTTGGGTAACTGGGTAACTCGGCTCAAATGCCCAACCAGCTAGCTGGCTGGCATTTTATGTATTTGATATAATTTTTGCACGCCAAACTTGAGTTGTTGTTGTTTTTTTTTTTTTTCTGTGGCGCCTGCCACAAATTGAATGGCGGTGGGCGTGGCAAGTGTCTTTTGTGGGGCATGACGCATGGGAATCGAAATTTGAGTCATGCCGAGCAAAATCTATATATAATTTTCCTATTGAACGAGTTTTCATATTGCAAGTGAAATTAAATTGTGTTTAACTTAAGTATTAAAAATAAATAAAAATAAATATTTATGCTATCAGTTAGTTAACGATACTATCTGACAGCTAACACGAATACTTCGGGATTATTTATGTAAACTGTTTGATATGAATTTAACTTTCTGTTTACCTGTAAAAATGTTGCTCTTTGGCTCAGCTGCATTCATTTAAGAGAACAAAACACATTTGAAACAAAACAACGCCCACACAATTTCCATTTTCCATTTACCCTATTGTTTGGCTGAAATGCATTTCGGTTACGATTTACGCACACTGCAACAACAACAACAACAACAACAACAACAACAACATTGACAATGGGACGCAGAACTTGGAAAATTATGCATGGCCGGGCAGACAGTTGTTGACTGGGATGAGAGAGGGGGGAGGAGGGAGGAGGGCGGGGATTTCGTTGGGGATCGTGGAAAGCGAAACAGAGCGCAACGTGGCTCTTAACAAAAAAAATAAAATAATAATAATAAATTGAGTTGGAGACCCAGCATATTATTATGCACTTTTGCTTTTATTTCGCTTCCATTGAATCACAAACAAATTGAATAAAACTGACGAAAATTTCCGGTTGCATATTGTGTATGTAAATATATTTATATTTATATATACATACATACATATATATTAATCCGCAATGACAACGTGTACGAAGTTCTTTTGTCTTCTCCGAATTCATTTCAGAGTTGAATGCACTTAACAAAGTCGTTAACTCGCAAAGACAAGAAAAAAACTGAAAAAAAACATATCCAAATTTATTTTTTATTTGCCTACTGATTAAAAGTGCTGTCAATGCGTCAATTCATTGAGACGCAGTGCCTCAATCAATTCACCATTATCTGCGGCACGTGCCGCGGCTCTTATCAATATTTGCAGCTGCCCCTTTTTTTTACGTTACAGTTAAATCTGTTGGCCATGAATCAGCGTATTTCTATTGCAAACGCTTTTGACTGGCCATGTCGGAATTATTAAAGGTATTCTTGTCACGATCTCTATCTATCTTTACCACTCTCTCTCACTCTCTCTCTCTCTCTCTGCTGGAGATCGTGATGTGACCGCAAGGCTTTCTATTCGCATTGTCTTCTGGCCGTTGGGCAAAAGCAAAAGCTTTTGCTTTTGGCCACTTAATTAGTTTTTGAACCAAAAAAAAGACAAAAAAAAAACAAAATTGATCCGCAGGTAAACGGATTTAAAAATCTCCGTCTTCACATAAATAACCAAATTCCGTCGCTTATTTTTGTTGGCTTTTTTCTGTATACAAATCGCCGCTAAAAATTGTGTGCCCCGCATTTCGTATTAGTCGCGTTGAAAGTGAAAATGCTGAGGTATTAAATCTACCCAAGATTGAAGATAACATTTTGTAAAATGTGCGACGAATCGCCAAACAGCTATAAAGATATATATATATATATTTGTCCGATTTGGTATCGCCAATGCGAATAAGAAACTGAAATAGATTAAACAACTTTGCAATCTTTGCATGACTCTGTTTAAAAGCGACTATTGGCACTCATGAGTTCGAATAGTGCACTCACGAATACCTTTTTGCTATTCAATTACTCATGTGACCGAATACCATTTTCGCATTTTCCTCTGATTTGCAGCAATTTTTTTCTGACGCTGCGCAAATATTTTTGCATATCAAAAGCAGAATGCAGAAAGCAAAAGGCAACAACAAAAAGAAAAACAACAACAACAACACATTCCAATATTTATCCCGGCATTTGTCCAAACATCAAACCGAGCACGGATTTCGTATGCAAACCAGCGTGCCCGACTATAGATACTGTGTGCATATTTTATAATATCAAAGACAGCGTAGAGAAAAAAAAAGAAGTGGAGAGGGAAAATGGTGAAAAGTAAAATTCATTGGCATTTCCAGCATGTTTCCAGCACAGAGAGTCCATCAATCAGACGTTGCAAATGCAGCGTAAATAATTTGTGAATGCATTCAAGAATAACAATAACAAATTATGAATAGTGACAAAAACTGAACTTGCACATAAATTGCAATCAGGAAAACATTCATGGAAAACATGGCGAAATGCGTGTGCCACATTTTCAATTTTCATGTCGAAACGCTTGTCTGCGGCTGGGGGCGGGGGGCGTGGCAGCGAGCGCATGTTGACTCAACTAATTAGACACTTGTCATTCGTCGTTATGTTGTAATAAATACCGTTACAATGTCATTACCGGCATTACTTGACGGTATTCCGGCAGTTGTTGTCTCTCTTTTACCTTTTTTTTCTTTACTTTTTTTTTTTTGCTTTTGTTTAAGAACTTCTTTCATTTTTTAACTGTTCGCGTCGGGTTTGGTCGGGTCGGGTCGGGTAACGTCTGGGCCGCCTGTCAATGGCTTGTTAGCTTGTTCTTGTTACCCGCTGTTGTCCCGCTCTTGACTTTGTTTAAAACTTTGTTTTGCTTTACGGCTTAGAATTTTAATGAGCTTTCGTCTACTGCGCTTTTTGTCACTTCATTCTGAAATATCATCTTTTTTCATGTTACACACGTTTTCTTTTTTTTCTACACAGAGTTATTCTCGTTCTTTTCTGCGGGGTCATTGCTTAGTTATAAGTACAAACTACTTGACACTTTTTTCTTGCTGTTTCAAGTGCAGCAAGTTTTTGGGTTTTGTTTTATGAAAGTCGGGGAAAAACATATTTAAAAAAAATGAATTAAAAATTAAAGATTTGCTTTATAAGTACAAATATTTGGTATGATCTTTTTATACATTTTGGAAAGTGTGCTTTTAATTTGGATTTCAGCAATTTTGACTTTGTTAATCAGCCTCTAAAATATTCCTTACTAAAATTGCTTTTAAGACCCTTTCAGTTTTCCAAGTAAAATTAATAAAATTACATTTTAACTCCTTTTTCTTTTTTTTATAAATATATCATTAAAAGTGCTGCTTATAGAAATATTAGCATTTATTTAAAGAGTAAAGAAATTTAGGGAGAATTTAACTAATCCTGAATGGAAATGTTTGTCATGTTTATTAGGCCTCAATTTTTAGCGTGAAAATTGCTTTTTCTTGTACTATTATTTCTTTTCCCATATATACTCTGTTATGTTTTAACAGTTTAAACAGAATATTATTAAGTATTTCAAAGATGCTGTGTGAAATTCAAATTCAAATTCCTTGGCCTCGTTTAGACTATTCACACCCTTCACCATTCGCTTAATTTGAATAAGTTCCCTCTCCTTTTCTCTGTCTACCTCCGTCTCTCTCTCTCTGTCTCTCTTTCTCTTTGTTGCTTCACTCACCTGCAGCACCTTTCTGTTGGTTTTCCCACACCGACATCCTCGAGTCTTAACGTCGGAAACGCTGACAACAACAGCAACAACGACAACAACAGCAACAACGACAATGTCACGGCTGGGCGCAGAATATCTCAACTTTGTGGCTAAAAAACATTGAGGAACTTATCTATGGGCAAATATTGCCCAACACAATTTACACACACACACACACACACAGACGCACACCCAACAATTGTGCAAACAAAATGCAGCCGACAACCTTTTTCCCCCACAACAACAACAACAACAGCAACAACAATTGTGTTTATTAAACATTCAACAAAGTTCGGATAATTAACGTTAGGGCAATGTTTACAGGGCGGGGACCCTGAAGAAATTTCGGCGTAATTTAGTGGCTTATTTACAGATAGATTATTAACAGATAGATTTGTGTTTGTGCCTAATGTGTTGCCATATTTGTTCAGCTCAAAATAATAATAGTGTAAGGAAACCGCGAGAGAAAATAAATAAAATCCTGTCAAACCGGTCTATAAAAATAGAAGCGTTCATTACGCAAGAATGTGCCCTAAAACGATGCAGCAAAGTGCCTAAGAACAGCAGCAACAACAGCAGCAACATCAGCAGCAACAACAGCAACAACAACAACAAGAAAACCTGAAATCTGCATAGCAGTAGAAAGATTAATTAACCCGTCGCAGAAGCAGCAACAAAAACAACAATGCGACTATTTGCGGCAACAACGCCGGCAGCAGATGAGGCTGGTGAAATTATAGAGAACGCGCACATCGACAACAGCAGCAGCAACAGCAGCAACAACAGCAACAGCAAACAAACAGCAACAGGACATGGAAGTGATGTTGGTGCCACGATCTACAGCAACCACAGCAAGTCAAGGTCATTGGAACGCTACGCTGGCGCACCGTCGCAGTCGCAGTCGCAGCAGCAGCTGCTGCCGCCCTATGCCACGCCCACGGGCAGCACGCGTCGTCGACTGCTGTCGCCGTTTCGCTCGATGAAGCGTCGCAGTCGCAGCAGCAGCAGCAGCGGCGAATCCCAGGCCTACAATCATCTAGCCGTGGTGGTGGCCAATGCAGCCGTCGCCGCTGCTGCGGTTCAGGCCAAGGCCAGCTCGCAGAGCGGCGACAGCGGCACCGGCGGCACGGAGCTGGAGCATGAGCTGGAGCTCGAGCTGGAACTGGATCACGACGCCGAGGAGGAGGAGGAGGAGCACGACGAGAGCAGTCAGCTCAGTCTGAGCTACTCGCAGCTGAGCAGCAGTGGCTGCGATGACGCCGATGCCGATGACGAGGCAGCAGCAGCAACAAAAGTTGCAGCGATTGATGTTGATGTTGCTCTGCAACATGTTGCCGACGAGCGGCGACGTCGCAACATGTTGTCGCTGTACTCGTCGTCGTCCGAGGAACAGCTGCACTGTCGCATCGGCGACATCACCCTCATGGACGACACGTACTCCACATGCGATCCACAAAATGATGCGGAACGCATGTTCCTACAAATTGTCGGCATGTTGCGCGACGAAAACGAGGTTTGTGCATTGGCTAAGTTGAGTTCCTTATTTGCAGCATATGAAGATTTCTTTTGATTGCGCTTCTGCATACGTAAAGTGTCCACAGATTTAATTAAACGCTCCCACGCTTTCGCTGGCATTAAAATCTCGATTAATGCTACCCATAAGGATTGGCCATAGCACCCATTTATACGTATCTGTGTGTGTATAATTAAGCATATTCCTCCAATGGCAACTGCAACTGCAGCTGCAACTGCAACTGCATTTTTATGAAATTGCACGATTTTAAGCGGCCCAGTTTCAATTGCAATCTCACTTAATTAAACATTCGATTTATGGGTTCATTACTCACACAGAAGGCAAAGGAAAGCAAATGAAAGTAATCTCAACCTTTCTTAACTTAAAAGGGAATTATTTTTAAAGAATGTGAAACTCTTACAGATATTATATATACATATATATATAAATAACACATAAATAATAGTTTTGGTAAATTAAATACATTTTTTATATCCTCTAAAATAATTAAATATTATATAAAACAATATTTTTCTATATAACGGAAGCTAAAATATATGAATTTATATTAAAATTTATATCGAAAAAGTGAACTAGAAGCTAAAATGTGTTTTATATAGAATAATTTTTTCACTTAAATTCTTTAGTTTGTATTTAATGCTTAAATGACAGGAAAAATATAACTATTGTTATTTATTTTTTTTTTATGGCTGAAATATGTTTTTGAATATATACAGAAAAAATCCTTGGTCAGCAAACAAGCGACAAATGACAGAGTGTCAATTAAAGCTGATGTCTGATTTAATTTGTCGGGCAGAGGAAGCCACTCTTTGACATGTCTTCACCTGGTTGAGTGCTAATCCAATGCCACATGGCAAATGTCAGCAAGTGCCATAAAACTCACGCCAGTCACATTTGTCCAGGGCAAATAAAGGCATTTTTAATAAGTCCACCGCTGCGAAGCCATGGAAAGTATGACGAAAGCTTTTCTGGCTTTTCCAGCTTACCACCTGGCCGGCGGTCGGACGGAGTGAGCCGTGACACGTCTCAACTTGCAGCGTGTTGCACATTTCTGTACGTTGTGGCAGCAAGGATTCCCTGTCCATGCTTTGGCTTTGGCTTTTGCTTTTGCTTTGTTGTCGCTGTTGATTAAAACTGCAAAAAGGAGCCCTCACCGTTCATTGCTCCCAATCATCGAATGGGGGCTGCCTTCTCGTCCAACGACTGCGATATCAAACGGTGTCTTGTTCTTGTTGTTGCCACTAATTAGAGCCACCAGGCGAAGGGAGGGGAGGGGGGGGGGAGGGGGAGGGGCATATTTATTGCAAACATGCAATTATTGATTGCGGCGACAAGCGAAGCCTTTGTTGCTAATTAAGCAGAAATGCAAAGCGATGAAAAGCGCCAACTTTAGTTGCAACTTCGAGTTTCGTTTACACTCAATTAGCTGGTGCATAGAAAATAACCAATTAATGTTGCCACATGGCAGAAAATAGCATCGTTTTTTCCAATATTAAATATCCCTAAAACTTTACTCAACAGCCAAGTTAGAGGCAAACAATGCCAGGGCCAAGACATGTACGCCTTATGAAGCATAAACTTGCCCCTGGGAAACGGGCGAAAGCTGCAAAGTTCAAAATCATAAACACAAACTTTAGCAAAACTGAATTACATAGAGAGAAAAATCTAGCAGCAGCAGCTGCAACAGCAGCAGCAAGAAAATAACTATAACCAAATGAAATAATAGAGTTAATGGTTGAGCGTTGAATGCTGCACGGTATCCTTGCAACATGGCAACCTGGTTGGCGCCTTGCTTTGCCTTTTGCGTTGCGGCAAAGTTGAAAGTTAAAGGTAAATGCATTTTGCTTGTTGCATGCATTTTGTATGCAAAATGGCAGCAATGAAAGTTTTTGTTGCAAACTCCAAAGGGGACGCCAAATGGTCTGCCAAAGCGAAATTGAAAAGCGAAATGCGAAAAGCGAAAAGCGAAAATGATGAAAATGTGCAAAATGAAACGTGTCTCTTTCTCGCTCTCTTTCTCCCACTCTCTCTCCCTCCCTCGCCCGCTGCCAGTTTCCACTTACAAAGCGCTCAAATTGGCAACGAAACCTGCACCTGGCGCCGTCGCATAAATGTTAAAATGCCTTTCTGCCCTTTGTCCTTTGGCCTTTACTGCTAATGAAGAGCGCACTCACAAAACCAACGGAGAGTGACAGGGACAAAGTGAATGCTGGCCATAAAGAATATGCCTTTGATTAACTTATGACCAACTTTATAATACAGCTCGCCTCATTGACTCAACGACCATAAGGACATTACTTCATTATAGTCAACCAATGTGTCGTATACGTAATGTGCTTAAAATAAAAGTAGTTTCCTTGTTTTTGCTATTGCCAAACAAAACAAAGGATTTAATTAAAAAGGGCTAAGGAGAAGTATATATATATATAAATATGTAAATATATATATTTTTCTATTAATCTAAGTTTAAGCTTTCTTAGTTGTGTTAAGAGCTAATTAAATATTTATTTGCTAACATTTATTTACATAAAGTATGAAGTTTATTTACCTACAGCAAATTCATATTAAAGAATATTTATTTGAAAATGCATTTGATGAATAAACAAATTTCAATTTAAATGCAAATATTTTATGACTAAATTAAAAGCACTCAAAAATGCAAACGAAGGCAAACTGAAGTATGTGATGAAGTTTATTAAATTGTTAAACTAAACTTTTGCCTTAACCAGATTAAGGATAAGGATTAAGGACTCCATCGAATACTAAAATCTTTGCTTTAATTTGGCTAATTACAGAAAATGCGCCAATTCCAGAAAGTGCTGGAGGATTTGAGCTCCCGTGTCGGCCTGGCCGAGCAAACAAAGAACGCCTGGCAGACGCCCACTTCGGTGGGCGAGGCCAACGAGCAGATGCAGCAGCTGCAGCGCCTGCGGGACAAGATGACGACGGCGAGTGCTTTGTTGGACGACTGCAACGAGCAGCAATCCTTCTTTACCGCCAATCAGGTGCTGGTGCCGACGCCGTGTTTGTCCAAGCTGGAGGATTTAAATACACGGTAAGCATTCGCTGCCACATGTGGCAATTACAGCGATCTTTGATGTTCTGTTCTGTTCTGTTGCAGCATGAAGCTGCTCCAAATCGCGATGGACGAGCGACAAAAGGTTTTGTGCCAGGCGGGCGCCAATCAGACGCACGAGAATGGGGACGACGGACGCAATACATCGAACAGCGGCACCATCGGCCCGTTGCCCAATTTGGGCCAGAGCGTTAAGCCGCCCTGGGAGCGTGCCACAACCGCCGCCAACGTGCCTTACTACATCGAGTGAGTAATCCTTGCCCCCCCCTTAAGTCCTGCCCCAATTAACACCCTACTTTATAAACTACAGCCACGAACGGGAGACTACGCACTGGGACCATCCCGAGATGATTGAACTGATGAAGGGCCTGGCGGACCTCAACGAGATTCGCTTCTCGGCCTATCGCACGGCCATGAAACTGCGCGCCGTCCAAAAGCGACTGGGTGAGTAATATGATTTTAGCTAATTAGTCCAAGTCTGCGAGTCTGTGAGTCTATTTCATTAGTCTACTTAATATTTAACAGCTTTACGAAAAAAGTAACCTTAATGTTGCTGTTAGAAAATATGATTTTCCACTTAAATGCTTTTCTGGTCCTTTCAATATTTAAATTAACAACTAACATAAATTCATCTAAAGCAAATGAAATGAGACAAAAGAACTCTTAAAAAAATAAATAAAGGCGGTTCACACAAAGAAATAAATTATCTATAAATTTTGCGAACTTTTCTCTAAAGTGTTATTAATTTAAATATTTTTTATTTATCTATTCAAAATATAATTCGGCTAGATAACTTATTTGTGATTAGTGTACTTATTCGACAATAATAGACAATTGGTTTGGAAAATAGAAAATGAATAATTTATTACTAAAAGAAAGCGTCAAACAAATTTGGAAGAAAAAATTTTTAAGTGAATTTCTTTTCTGTTTATAATAAAAAAAAAGCGTCAAACAAATTTGGAAGAAACAATTTTTAATTGAATTTCTTTTCTTTTTATAATAAAAATTCTTTCAATATTATTTAACAATCAAATTAAGTAATTTTTGATTATTATGCTTGTCTATTTTTAAACTGATATTTATAGCCAAAGTGAGTCAAAAAAAATACCTGTTATTTTTGTTTTATAAAATTCAATTTCGTTGCTTTCAATTAAAACCAAATTTAGTTTTTAAAAAAAATCGATCTTGCAAAACTTTAGAGTTAAACTTGAGATTCCAGACGAGTCGAGAAAAATAGATAAGTGGTAAAACTTCACTTAAGTAGAACTTAAATAGTGTTAAAACAAAAGCAAATTATGTAAACGATTAAAATTTAATTAAAGGCGTTTAAATTTAATATTTATTTTATAATATTATTTATTATTTAATATTTTTGAATTTTAGCACTCGATCGCATTTCAATGGCGACGGCCTGTGAATCGTTCGATCGTCACGGGCTGAGGGCCCAGAACGATAAGCTGATCGATATACCGGACATGACGACGGTGCTGCATTCGCTCTACGTGACAATCGATAAAATTGATTTGACGCTAATGCTCGACCTGGCCATCAACTGGATACTCAATGTGTACGACTCGCAGCGCACCGGCCAAATCCGCGTGCTCAGCTTCAAGGTGGGCCTCGTCCTGCTCTGTCGCGGCCATCTCGAGGAGAAGTACCGCTATCTGTTCCGCCTGGTCGCCGACAACGAGCGTCGTGCCGATCAGCGTCGACTCGGACTTCTGCTGCACGATTGCATCCAGGTGAGTGAAGAGCAAAGACTGAATTAATTAAACTCCAATTAAATACTTTGAATAATCTGTCACAGGTGCCTCGGCAGCTGGGCGAGGTGGCTGCCTTTGGTGGCTCCAATATTGAGCCCTCGGTTCGGTCGTGCCTGGAACAGGCGGGCATCTCACAGGAAGCGATCGATGGCAATCAGGAAATCTCCATTGAGCTGCAACATTTTCTGGGCTGGCTGCAGCACGAGCCGCAGAGTCTTGTCTGGCTGCCGGTGTTGCATCGTCTGGCCGCCGCGGAGGCGGCTCGGCATCAGGCCAAGTGCAACATATGCAAGGAATATCCCATTGTGGGCTTCCGTTATCGTTGTCTCAAGTGCTTCAACTTTGACATGTGCCAAAAGTGTTTCTTCTTCGGACGCAATGCCAAGAATCACAAGCTAACGCATCCCATGCATGAGTACTGCACAACGGTGCGTATGATGAATATTCTTATACAGAATTTGACACAACTAAGACTCTCTCTCTATTATAGACCACATCCACCGAGGACGTGCGCGATTTCACCCGTGCACTCAAAAACAAATTCAAGAGTCGCAAATACTTCAAGAAACATCCACGCGTCGGCTACCTGCCCGTCCAGAGTGTGCTCGAGGGTAACTAAAAGTGTAAACTCTGTGAGCATAAATAAAAGTGACACTCCTGGTTTTTTCTAGGCGATGCCTTGGAGAGTCCGGCGCCCAGTCCGCAGCACACAACGCATCAGCTGCAGAGCGACATGCACTCGCGCCTCGAGATGTACGCATCGCGGCTGGCGCAGGTGGAGTATGGAGGCACCGGTTCCAACTCGACGCCGGACAGCGATGATGAGCATCAGCTGATCGCACAGTATTGCCAGGCGCTGCCCGCGAACAATGGCAGCGCGCCCAAGTCGCCGGTGCAGGTGATGGCCGCGATGGACGCCGAACAGCGCGAGGAGCTGGAGGCGATCATCAGGGATCTGGAGGAGGAGAATGCCAATCTGCAGGCCGAGTATCAGCAGCTGTGCACCAAGCAGCAGAGCGGCACGCCCGACGACTCCAACGGCATGCAGCACTCCAGCTCCAGCATGACCGGACTGGCCAACCAGGGCGAACATGGACAGGTGAGAGAACTTTAGACTGAACGGAAACAAACATAAATTTAATCAATGCCAATTGCAGGACATGATGGCCGAGGCGAAGCTGCTGCGCCAGCACAAGGGTCGCCTGGAGGCGCGCATGCAAATCCTCGAGGATCACAATCGTCAGCTGGAGGCGCAACTGCAGCGACTGCGGCAGCTTCTGGACGAACCCAACGGCGGCGGCAGCAGCGCCACCAGCAGCGGTCTGCCCAGCGCTCCAGGCTCGGCGCTCAACTCGAAGCCAAACACGCTGCAGACGCGCTCGGTGACCGCCTCGCAGCTGAACACAGACTCGCCGGCCAAGATGAACCAGCAGAATGGCCACTACGAGCACAATTCAAGTGAGTGTCCCATGGATCGACTGGGCTTGGGGCGGGGTAGAGATTTATGTTTAGGCAGGTTTCCCCCTTTCGTTTAACCCGCCTGTCAGCAGCTAACTTTTGACTTTTAAGTGTTAACGGTTTATATAATGTCTTCTTAGAGGGTATTATGCTGCCTGGCTTGAGCAACGAGCTGCAGCAGCATCCCCAGCTGGCCAGTCTGGCCGCCAAGCATCATCAGCACCAGCTGAGCGGCGCCTTAAACGCCCTGCATCAGCAGCAGCAGCAACAACAGCAACAACAGCAACAACAGCAGCGAGGTGTCCTCACCGGCAACGGCGGCCTGGACATGCCACACGGTGGCATGCAAACTTCCGGTTATTTGGGAGACGACGGACGTCCGCCGCCGCCGCCGCACTCGAGTCTGTTGCAGCAGCATATGAACGGTGTGGCATGAATATAAATACGTTCAACTTTCATTTGAGTTTCCTTGTTTTTGTACTCTGCTAGTTATTTAGTTTTCTCAGTTGTTGTTAATTTCTTTTTTGCTTTCGATGTTGTTTGTTCGCTGTCTCTTTTTATACTGAAGAAAAAAAACTAATGTGATATATTTCTCTTGCTTAATTCCCAACCTGACATTGCCTACCTAATGACTTTAGATCTGGGCTAGATCTGTTTGGAGTGTGTGTCAAAGCGGTAATAAAAAACTTACTGTTGTGCAAAAGAAAAACATAACTTTAACTATAACTATAACTATAGATATTTTAATTATTTTCTCGTGTGTTTAATTTAAAACAGAAGCCTCGGAGAACTTGGTCACCGTCATCACGGAACAGGAAATCGAGGCGAACAGCGAGGATTTCGATGAGACGAGCAGCAGCACGACAACAACAACAACAGCAACAACAACAAACACGAATACAACGACAGCGACGACCACGAACACGGAGAAAACCTGCGTGGATCCAAGGAAATAAATAAGTTTCGTTTCCGGCAATAGTACTATGCAATAGAAGCCCCGACTTAAAGGCTGGCGTGCAGGCAAATAATTCTAAACAGTATACATATGCTTACATATATACCTAAACATAAATACAAATACAAAAAAAAACAAACGCAACTTACACATATAAATATTGTGGTACATATATTTATACATATGAATATACAAAAAAAAAAAAAAAACGAAAGGAAAAGAAAAGAGAGAAAAGGAAGAAAGCTAAAAGTTTTTTATTAGTTATGAGAATATATATATCAACATTAAGTGAACGATACATATTAAAAGCTGAAAATAATGCAGAAAATTTAAAGTGTAGTTAAGAGTCTTACATAATATAAAACAACGTAATTAAATAATATTAATAAATAATCAACTGCGAGCACTTGCAAAAAAACTGTTAAAGAAGCACTTTTTCCAAAAAAAAAAAACAATTGATGAAACCCTTTTTAAATATTAGACAAAAATCCTTTTTGATTTTGTTTATAAACAATTAACTGCAAGTTGAACCAGCAAAGAAAATTATAATCCTCAGTTTAATTATCTGTGTGTAATATTATTTAAAACTTTGTTTTTAACCTTTAAACATAATTTAGCTGCAACTTTTATTTTTACCCTGAATCAAAGATACTTTATTTCAGTTTAAATTGTAATTTATTAATATTCCATTATTGTATATTTTTTTATTGTAATGTACGTGCTAACTTAAAGTGTGCTGCAATGTTTTTTAATTAAAGAATTAGTCATTATTGAACAAATATTTATTTTTTGCATTTTTAATTAATTTTGTTTTGTTATGAAAACAGAACTTATGATTTTTTTCCAGTACGTAAATTAATAATCAATTTATGACGACTACGATAACTAAATGGACCACCTCTTCTATAATATTCTATATATACCATCAGACCATAAAGAAAACTTACGAGATGTTTACTAGATAAATCAATATAAATCCGTTTAAATGCTACTAGTCAAATTAAATACATCCAAACTAACCTATAAACCGATAAATACAACTCGAATCGCTTTAAATACAAAACTAGTCGTAACTTTTAGGTGTCTAACGAAATGTAATCGAACAGTTTATAAATTTATATGCCAATATCTAAAAAAAAAAAAATATATATATATATATATATATATATATCACATGTACCGTTTGCTAATCTGATATGACCAAACATTTTTAAAACTAACCACAAACATAAATAGTAGGCTTTAAAGTAATTCTGAAAGAATAAACATAGATCTCTTAAACGAAGCTTTTAATTTAGCCTAACGACATTTTAATCCGAGTTTTCAATCCGAAAATAAACTAAGAACAAAAAGTATCGACAATATAAAATATCTTACTTCAAAATTCAATTAACCCAATTTTCATTTTATACTTATGACAAGAACTGACTATAGAATAACACATATGTATATATATATATCGGTATATATGAATATGTGCTATTTCTCAGAACTCACAATCAGTGTGGAAATGTTACCCACTAGGAATATTTTTCTAACCGAAGCCCTACCAATAATCAACAGTTTACCCTCCGTTTCAAGTTTAAAACAAATGAACCAAAAAGAGCTAAAAATAAATAAAATGCTTAAACCAGCTGCTAGAAAATATACTTATCATTGGATAAACATATGAAATTATTAGCAAACATATCCCTAAAATAAAATAAAATAAAATTAAATGCAACAATATAAACTAACTTAACTTAAGCTAAACTAACATATATTCAAAACGAATTTAAATGCATGCAAGTTATTCAAACATTAACGTCAACAATAAAGGAAAAAAGTCGTTTTCAGTTTTTTATTCGATTTGCAAAGCCAGCTTTTGTATAATTTTATAAGAAAGAAAATATAAAATATAAAATATTGATAAATAAATAAAAATAAAGTGAAGAAATTCAAGCATATCCCACAATAGTCTTCAGTGCATCAAGTGGTTGTCTATGATAAATATGGTATTCTATATGCCATTATATAAAATATTTAAAGCCAAACAATCAACGAAAAAAATATACAAATATATTACGTGCTATATTAGCTACTTATTTGGTAAATACTCATACCCATAATGTATAATACATATTTATATATATATTCGTATTCGAAATATTATGCGCAACTCAATGTCTCATATATAACTAACTATATATTGACAACTAACTATTCCTAAGTTCACTTAGCGAAATTGTGTCCAAAATGTAAAGCACATCTGCCGAGCACAGATATCACCCTTAGTTAAATGCTTACCAATCTAATCTAATCTAATCTAATTTAATCTAGAGTAACAGCTTCATCTGATATTGGATTTATTGTTTGGCTGATGTAGAGAAAAAAGGGCTTGACTTAGCTCCGTAATTATTTTAGTGGTAGC
Organism: Drosophila lacertosa; assembly: GCA_004143845.1. NCBI lineage: Eukaryota > Metazoa > Arthropoda > Insecta > Diptera > Drosophilidae > Drosophila > Drosophila lacertosa. The sequence goes on along the minus strand of SCDZ01000518.1, from coordinate 5,890 downwards.
TTGTGCATTGGGCACGGGCCAATTCAATTGTACCTATCTTTTGATACCGTTTACTACAAAACTAAGGACTATAATCTTATCAAATTGTATATCTTATTTGATGCAGCAAGACCAATGCAAAAAAAAAAAAAACAAAACTTAAATTTATATATTTATAAACTTAATTTGTAACTTAAATCAGATGAAATCTTACACCTTTCAATGAGTTCTACAAATGAAGAGTAGACACTATATATATACATATATATATATACATTTATCTATGATAAAGCATACATATACATGTGCAAACATGCAAAAACACTACAAATAATATCAACAACAAGAAATACTTAAACGTTTATATACAAATCACACATACATACATACATACATATACATATATTTATACATAATGGAATAATTATACTATATCATATAATACAAAAACATATATGACAAATTACAAAAAGTTGATACAATAAATACGAAATAAAAACACATTCATTGCGTTAAAACAAAATATTTCAATCGAGAGTTGACAATTTTAATTGAAACCTTTTTAATATTTACATATATAAGGAGTTTGAGCTAAATTAAAAGTAAGCCACGTAATCGCGAATTATCAGTATTTTCACGAAATATATGTAAAGGAATATTTGAATTTTAACAAACAAGATTAAATTAGGTATTTATCTAATTTGACTGAAGAACTTTTTAGGGCTACAACAGTTTCAAACGCTTCCCCAATAGGTCGATGTATAAATAGATATTCTTGTTTTATAAATATATATTCTTCACAGTCTGTAAAATTTCTTTCCAAAAAATCAATTTTGTATAGTGGATAAAAATATGTTTATTATAGAGAACATTCTCTCTCTCTCTCTCTCGAGATATCAGCGGGATTAAATCATAAATGTTTTTTTATTTTCTAATAAATCCAAATAGATTAATTATTCATAATATTAAAATTCCTTTTGTTCGATTTATAATAATCTCTTATTATCAAGTAATCTCTTGGGTAGCTTATTGGGAATAGACTTCACACAATACTCTCAGTATTGCAGTTATTAACCTAAACACAGTCTCCTATCTCAACTTCAAAAATCTGTTGCATACTTTTAGGCGCATCAAATATAAAATGTACCAAAAGTTGGTAAGTAAAAAATAGTCAGATTGGGAACCTTTTAACATGATTTGGAAAATGTTAATTAAGCACTAAAACAAAAAAGTTTTATAAAAATATTTATTTTAAATAATATTTTTTTTAATTCAACAAAACAATTACTTCAATAAATTTTTATATATATATTTATTTCGAATTCGAACATCCTTAGCAGCGAAATTAAGCTTTAACTTGAAACATATAATAACATATACTTTCGCACAGAGTATATGCGCCTATATAAAAAGTTCAACTTAAGAGAGAAAAGCCCGCGTATATTGTGAACAAAATATATATAATAAAATATGTGTACGTATTACCGACATCCAATGAAGAACACAACTGAGGATGGAGATGAGCGTTTAGAGAGTGCAGGAATGAGAGATGCAGAAACGGGATTTAGATAAGCAAAGAGGAGCAGAGGAGCAGTGGAGCAGAGGAGCTGGAATGCAAGATCGTCGTCCAGTTGCCAAGTGCCAAGAGTTGGACTCAATGGTGATAATAGGCGTGCGGATCGGCGGGTGCGGGATAATGGGCGTAGGGACTGTGGGCGAGTGCTGGGTAGGCGGGCTGGAAGTGGGCGGGTGCAACGGGCACGGGCACGGGAGCAGGAGCGGGCACGGGTGCGGGAGCGGGTGCGGGGCCGGCGCGATGCAAGGCGCCCAAAGCATACGGATAGGAGAGCACGGGCAGCGGCGCCTTGGGCACGGCCGGCAAAGGCGGCGCCGGCGCGGGTCCGGCGAGCAGGGCGTGTGGAGCCGGCGCCGGCTTGTAGGCCAGCGGCTCCTTGCGCACGACGGCATTGAAGCCATGATGCGGATCGGCTGTGTAGTCAACGGTGCGCTTGGTGCCATCGGGATCCACCACCGAGTAGCTGCCCTTGACCACGTCGCCGTGGCGCGTCTCGTGCTGACTCTTCAGATCGCCCGTGTAGCCGTCCTGTATGTCATAGCCAAAGGAGTACTTTGGATCGGGATCGTAGGGCTCCGGTGCAATTGGCTTCGGTGCGGGAGCTAAACAATTAATTAAATAAACAAATAAATATAAGCAAAATAAAACCTTGTTTTTTATTTGATTAAAACCTGCTCTGACTTACCTGGTGCCACATACTGCGGTGGTCCGGGATGTGGACCGTAGCCTCCGTAGGCATGCAAGGGTCCAGCGGGGCCGCCATAATAGGGCCCGGGTCCGATAACGCCGGCATAGGCCAAGCCCAGCGCAGCGCTCAGCAGGAATATCTGCAAGTAAAATGAGATTCAGCTGATGGGAGTATAAAGAATTCACTCAGACAATAAAGTCTTAATACAATTTGTTATTCCATTTGAATTTAGTATTTATTTTTCTTTAATTTTTTAACACTTCACACACATATATACACACACACCTTTAGCATTGGACTGTTTAGTTGTCCTTGCGGGTCTCTTCAGTTGTTAATCCTTTTAGTCTGTTTCAGCGCTAACACCAAACACCACTGCTGGGGAATGTGGTGAATCGAGTGTGAGGATTGGAGGAGCACAACGACGACCACGACGAAGAAACAACAACTGCAAACGTTTCGTTTACGTTCTGGCAATTTATAGTAAAAACTGGCGGCAAATGTCGCCTGCTTCACATGGCTGCCAAAGACCAAGCGAACAATAAACTAATTGAAGATCAGCACACAGCGAGACCAGACTGATCATGCCACATGGCGCGCAACAGCAACAATTGCAACAACAACAGCAACAACAACAACAGCAACTGAATAGCCAGACAGCAACAACAAGTTAGTATATATTAGCAAGACTGGGCAGCCACCTGGCTGTGAATCGTGTGGCTGAATTCAACTTTGGCGCTTGGCTTAGAAAGGTTATTCTTCCGCTAAACCATTTAAAGGGACCCGTTTTAACCGTTTGCTGTTTGCCCTTTCACTTTTGCGCCTGCCGCTTGCCGCTTGCGTTTTGGGCCAATTGTTTGGCAACTTATTGCGCTGCACACCCAATTGAAATGTTAATTTATTAAGCGGCTAGGACTTTGGCGCATAATTAGTGCCAGCTTTGTGAAAAATTCAACCAAATGGCAGCCAGCAGCCAACAACAACAACAACAACAACAGCAGCAAAAGGTCAGACAGTCGACAATTAAATTACAACAAAATAAATGCCTGCCGCCGCCGAATAAAGCGAAAGGTCAACTTGCCCACACATTTGCGCCCTGGCACACAGGCAAAAATAACCAGTTACCTCCAATCCTCCCCAATCCTCCCTAATGCTCTCCAATCCTCGACAGACACTGGCACAGAATAATGTCATTAGTTTCATGTTCAGTCTGTACGAGGTTTAATTTATGATCGCAAATTTGTTGCTGGCCCCAGATATGCAAAAGGTATTGACAGCTCCAGCTCCATTGTACTCCATGTGACAAATAAAGCCGGCAATAAATCGTGCAACTTGGTTGCCGTTATTTCAGGTCTGCATTCGCAGCTTGAAGATCAAAACAATTGATCAAAGCAATGTCGGACTTGTTCAAAACTCTTTTCCACACACAGCTAAAAAAAACATGACTGCAAACCTTAAAAAAAAAATGTCGTTAGTTGATTTGCTTTTGATTTACCACATAACTATTGATAACATGTTTTTTCAGTTTCCTAAGGTTCGAATAATTGTTTTACACTTACAAGAAAAATTATTTCCCGTTTTAAGCAATTAAATAATTTTCTAATAGTATTGCCAAATTTAATTTAATTACTCAATTAATGTAATATCTTTAAAAAGTAATACATATCTCCATCAATTTCTTCTACGGAATTCATTAAATCACTTTTGAGAAAATGTAAGTTATGCCCAACAAAAATTAATTTTATAATAAGCTGCAAATAATTTTTAAAGCAAATAAATTGTAAAATCTTTTTCTGTTATTTCACCATATAAATATAATAAAAATTTCAATACTCAGAACTTATTCCCTGCATACGGATTCCATTTAGAGAGAAGGTTTTTAAAACTTCTGAATTTTCATTTATCTAGTTTTAAAAGTTAATAAATTAATATAAATATATATATTAAATAAAAAACACAAGACTGTCGCAAGTATAAAGGAATATATATTTTTTAATATATGTGCAACGTTAAATGTGCAGACAATTATTTGTTTATTATGCGTTCATTAAATATCTATTCTGACTAAGGTTAATAATTATGTACACTGTAATTAAAAGTTAGGCGATCATTTAAAATTATATAAGTTGTGTAGAAGAAAATAGTGAAAATAGGCAGAAGCTACAAACAAAAGAAATTTCTTTATTTTTGATTGAAAAGATAAGAAAATTCCAAATCGGATAACTATCGGAGTTCCCAATAATATATCAGCATTAATTTAATTTAAATAATAATATAAAAATATTTAAAAAATAATAATACAATAGTGGAATTTCGGAGGTATACTCGGCTATATAAAACATATTAAATTTTATTCTTTTTTTATTAATTTTATTTATTTTGACTTAAACAAGTTGTGTATCTACTAAATTCTTGTTTAAGATCAGTAAATTAAATCAAATTCTTTTTGAGTTTGCAATTCTGATTCTGTAGACTTAATTGTTGAATTGCTTAACTAAATATATCAGTAACTATATCGCTTAACTAAAGTTTCCTATCTTTTTAAATAATATTATTTTTTAACTACTCTATAAAGAATTTAGAAATAATTTTGGACACGCGCAGCCAGAAATTACAAATATCTGAGAACGCACCAAAGGGAAGCATTTTCTATATAATTGAAATATGTTTTATGATAGCCTCGTCTAAATTGAACATCTGTCGGAGTTGAACAACGCAGATAACGGTAAGCCGCGGTCCCAGCCACTAAAATGGGTCAGCTGTTTTCTTGGGGGAAAACATGTGGCACTGTGATTTAATTTTCCATCGCTGATTTAGCGTTTAAGCCAAGACGTGTCGAGCTTTAAGTTAGTACAAAATTGAAATTCGCAAGGGAACATGGACTTCAGCAATGTGCTCGAACATTGCGGAGGATTTGGGCGATTTCAGGTTGTGATATTGCTACTCTACGGCTATACGAATATACTCAGCTCGCTGCATTATTTTTCGCAAACTCTGATCACGTTTACACCAGAACATTGGTAGGCAGTACACAACAAATAAATAATTAAATATGTATATAATCTATACTCTATACTCTTTACAGGTGTTCACATGCCGATCTTCAGAATCTGAATGCATCTGAGATCCGCTCGATCTATGCAAATGTCACGCACAAATCCTGCACTCTGCTCGAGGGCGTTGTCAACGGATCGGGCATAGCCGCAAAGTCTGGCCAGTGCCAGGATTGGATATTCAAGCGGGAACAGGGCTACGAGAGCGTCACAACGGAACTCAAGTGGGTCTGCGACAAATCCCATCACTCGGCCGTGGGGCAATCCTTCTTCTTCATTGGCTCCGTGGTGGGCACCGTGATCTTTGGCAACCTCTCCGATCGCATTGGACGCCTGCCGGCTTTGCTGCTGGCCACCTTGGCGGGAGCATCGGGTGATTTTCTCACCTCGTTCATTTATAGTTTCCCATTGTTTGCCTTCTCGAGATTCGTCTCTGGACTCTCCACCGATACCATGTACTATTTGATGTACATTCTGGGTGAGTTTCCCCTTTTAATATAAGAGAAATATATTCTGGAATTTGAACTCTTTTCTGTTAGTATTCGAGTACCTGAGTCCCAAACGTCGCACCTTTGGGCTGAACATCATACTCGCGTT
>SCDZ01000517.1:0-70196 GCA_004143845.1 Drosophila lacertosa | reverse complement strand
TATATATATATATATATATATATATATATATATATGTATGTACATATAAAACTATAAACTATTGTAACTAAGTATAGGGCGACTATATGCCGGACCGAAGGGCGAGAGAGACAAAGTTTTGGCACTTACATGTAATGTAAACAATGCTGTGGCATTGATAAGCCCCCACAAAAAAACAAAAAAAAGTGTATATAATATACACACACACACACACACAAGCCCCCAAAAAGTTGCTGGCAAATACTAAAAACAAAATAAGTTTAACAAACAAGACGAAAAACAAAAAAAAAGCGCTTACTGATGTAAAACAAAGACTTAAGACAAATGATAAAAAGAAAACATTTTTTTTTTTATCAATATTATTGAACATGTAAGCTCTACTAAGTTTTTGGCAAGCCCTAAGCAAAAATTATCCAAAAAACCTAACCTAACAACAAAACAAAAAAAAAACAACCTTAAGATATTTATGTATATATAGGAATACATTTACACATACATACATACGTACATGTATTTAAATGTTTAATGGAAATTGTAAACAAACTCTTAAACTGATTGTATGGCTGCGTGTGCTTGTGTGTTTTTTTTTAAGTACATATACTACATATATTATATATATATATATATACTATATATAAAATGATAAAGTAAAAACCAAGAAAAATTAAAGATATACATATATCGAAAAAGGCTCGCCATGTGCTGTGTATGTGTGTATTTAAAGACTTGCATATATATACACGTGAGTTAGCTATAGATCTATATACATTATACATTTACCGTTAATATACATACATACATACATACATACAAGCTACCCAATTGATACACACAACGCTGAGGAACCTAATCAATTTGCATTGCAATATGACCATGCAAAAGAATTACAATTATCACAGACATAAATAGAAGAATACAAATACAAATACGTTAATGTTCCACTCTGCGTGTTATGAATGTTCTATTCGGCTGAAATATATACAAATATTAAACAGTTACCTTTCATGTTAGTTGACTAGAAGTTAATGTGCGTTTAGCTAAAGCAACAAGTTAAGCACGGCCAATGGGCTGCAATAATTTGTATAAGATCCAACTGGTAAACAAACTGAATGTTAAATTAACAAACTAAACAAATAGACATATAGATAAACAAAACAATTCAACAAGTGGCTGTTAAATTTAACATGCACTTGTGCGAATCCAAAATCCGTTTAATCGATCGATTGATTCGAGCATATTATATGCATATTAAATGTGGTAAACCCACAAAGAAATGCCAACCGTAAACCAGCTCTAACTGTGCCCGTAATATTTAACCAGAAGCTTCAGTTGCTGGCACCTTGAGATTCAGCAGAGCTTGTGGAATATGTCGTAACTTACTAATTAGTATATACACATACCAATTTATACATATATATACATATTATATATATATATATATATATATACGTATATTTGTCAAGCTACCATAATGATAACAAAACCATAGATAAAACCAAACAAAACAAATATCTACAAGTATAATACAAAAAACCAAAACAAAAACCAAATTATAAACAAATGAAAAAGACGTAACGGCAGCATTTTCCAAAGGGTTTCACTTAACGGTTCAAATGTGAATATCAAACTGAAATACATGCATACCCACAAAATCTTTATATATTAGCATATGTATACATATGTTCTTATTGTCAAATATCTGTATACATTTTTGCCAGCACAGCGCTGGCCATATGCTTAAAAACACTTATCCAAAAACAATTTAGCCAAAAGCGTAAAATACCCCTAAAGTTCCACACTAAGAAATAGTAAATAATGCTTTCAATGTCCATAATATTAAATGTTATCCAGGTTCAATAAGCCGTTGTCTATGTTAATGTGCTATTCACTCACACTTAGCCAAATACTCAGCTATATTTGATGTCTATTCAGAATACATTGTACTACAGTTACATCAAATGAATTTGCCAACATTGGTACGAAATAGTTAATATGTCACTTTTCCAAAAAAAAAATGAAAGCAAGTTTGCAACGCAGTATTTTAACTGGGTCTCATTAAATATAAAAAAATTTTACGATACAAAACAAGGATTTTGCTACGGATCTGGAGATTTTTTTTTAAATATCAGCTATCCAAATAGAACTCATGAAAAAGTTCATATCAACATGGAACACAAATATTGCTGAGGAACGTGGGAAAGGAAATATTGAAAACTACACTACACTAAATAAAACATATGCAACAGATTTTTGCTAGGAATATGAGAAATAAAACAGATTTAAAACAATAGAAATAAGAACTTTTGCTAGCATAATCATGAATGGAAACAGGTAATATAATCATAGAACAGAAAATCTGATAGGAACGTGGAAATGGAACAGTGAACGTAACTTTAAACCGAATAAACATATAAAATACATTTTTAGTGGAATAACAGTTTGAATAAAAATATAAATAAGAACTTTTGCTAGAGTAAACATTTACTAAAAACATGGGAAATTAAACGTTCAAAATTTCAATAGTCAAAAAAAAAACTAATGAAATAATAAACATAGTTAATTGAAATCAAAATAAGAGAAAATCTAAAACTAAAACAGTTAAAGTTTTTTTTTCTTTTTTTTTTTTGCTGACAGTTGTCAAAATATTTACACTGAACGCAACAAGATACTCACATATGTATTCAATATATACTAAATAAGATTTGTAAACCCCTTCGCGGTTGGGAGAAACAGTAACTGAAAAACATATAAATATATGTATGTACATAAGTACATTGGCTGGCCACGCTGGTGACTAAAGTATTAACATAAGCTGCATACTTATATTTGTATGTGTGTTTGTATATCAAACAATATTTTGCATAATTGCAACAAGTGTTTCTAAGTGTTTGTGCCGTGCTGTGTTTCAAGAAAATAGTTTAAAATGTAACTCATAGTATATACTAAATATGCTCTTCATATCTAAAGAAAATAATGTAACAAAATGAAAATCTTCGGATTTAACAAAGTTTGGCATGTTCTAACCACAAAATATGGGAATAATATATATATACATATATATATATATATGTATGATCATACATTTAAATATACATATGTATACATTATCCTGCAACGAGAACCGAACGTGCAGCAGCGGAATTTTTTGATATTACGAACCAAAATTAAAAGCACACAGTGCTTGATGCCGCGTGTCTCTTTTGAGCTCATCTAGACGTACCAAAACATATTATACCATACTATAATAAACCGTACAGATAAACAATATATATCCTTAAGCACAACAAATACTCTTTTTAAAGCTAAATGAATGTTGTAATTGCTAAAAGAGATAACAGCAAATAAACATAAACATAAAAAACGATAACGACTTTACGTATACATCAATAAACAATATGCAACATATACAACATGATAACACGATAACATGATAACTCCCGGGGGACAAGTTTAACCCCGTCCCTCCCCAAAATATCCCGTTTTAAGACATATATATTTGGTGTATAAAATAAACATCAACGTATACATATATCCGGATATATGTATACAATCTAGCTATATACAATAAGTCAGTATCAAAATTGATCTACTTATATTTATGTATGTGTATGTAACCAACTATATACAAAATTGAAAATGAATTATTTATAAATATATACTATATGTATTTATATATATATATATATATATAAATATAAATATATATATATATATATAAATATAAATATATATATATATATATATATATATATGTATACATAAGTAAAATTTGTGCGCAGTCGTTCCACACGTCATATAGCGCAGCAAATTGGTTGGTTTTGGAATCTAAAAAGAATTTCGGCTACAATATTGAAGTATACCATATTTGTTTTTTATGTTTGTCGCCAAAGCTATGCGCTATATGATATGCTGGATAACCAATTTATGAGATTTGTGGAACACGACGCGATATATTGCAAAAATTAAACTGATTTGGCAAAAACTCAATTAAATCGTGTTTTCAATTTGGGTCTGGCCAATAAAATTTCAGCTGCTCCTCAATAGCAATTGGAACAGATATTCAATTTGTGGACTCTTCAAGTGAACGATTGGAATTGGATTTAAAATAAAAAAATACCCTAAAAAGAAAGTTGTTGTTTGAAATCTGAAATCAAAACTGTTTCTATTTCATATAAAAACGAATTATTTTGTTCTTTTTTGTATGAGGGTTTTTAAATCAATTTTCATTTTATTGAATTTTTGAATTATGCTTTTATAATTATTACATTAAATTTGATTTATATTATTGGTATTCATAAGAGTTTACATTCATTTGTTGATTTGCTTCATTCAATGCTTGCAACGCTCATCAGTTATATCATTTTTACAATATATATATATATATATATATATATATATATTGAAGTATGTGTGGGGTATATATATACATATATGTATAAATTATATACACATGTATATGGTAAAACTAAAAATTAGACAAACAGACTAATGCGCGTATATGTGTGCACATACACACACATATACGTACATAAGTATGTAGTCCAAACCTTAAACTTTAACACATAAATCAGTCGAAACACATCATTTAGTTATTATGTTTATAATTGCTGCCTTCTCTGTTCCAAATAAATTAAACAAAACATACAAATTAAGCGGCTTTTGCAAGTTTTTGTTCTGATTTACATATTAAAAACGAAGAGCAAAAAAATAACAAAATACAAATACAATTTAAATTGGCCTTTCGCTATAAATTACAGATTACAAACAGCAAATGCAACAAACCCATTTTTGCACACTATATGCTCTATGTGTATGTTTGTATATACATATATATGATGTTTTTTCTTTAATTTATATACAAATTCTCGTTAATGTTTAAGCTTGAAAGTATTTTTGTTATTAATTTGGGGTTATAAATTAATAATTACTCGTTAACTGTTATGCACCCACAGGAACAAAACATTGAGGTCGCTAAGCTGCACACTCACACAAGCACACGCACACACAGATGCACACACACAGTCACACACATCTACTATCGTTTAGCACAATGGTTTTGTTTTTAAGAATTATTTTGCTTCTCTATATTTTTTGTATGTGGTAAGTATATTGTAAGGAACTTGTTTGAAAGAATTATATTTAAACAGAACAAATAATACACAATTATAAGTTATATATATATATATATATATATATACTTAGTATTATGTGTATGCCATGGATATGAATTAAAAGGCATTCAGTATTCAACTTGCGTGCCTGATCGACGTTCAAATTGCATTTGATTCTTTTTTGTATATAGTACATATATAATTGTTAAGAGGCCGTGTATCTTTAGTTTATATTTCTTTTAAATATAGTAAGTCAAAGATTAAATGAAAAGACGTGAGAGTACTTCAGCTATTGCACTATTAATGCTGTCTCAGCATATCAATACATATACAGATACACATATATGCGACTATATACGATTATAGACAACGTTATGTAGAGAAACGTGGCTGCTTTATTTAGGGCACAGTGTTTAATAATTGTTATGGTTTGGCTATATTTTAAATTGGTGTATATACATATATGTAAATGCTATACACTATTGTAGCTGCAATTTGTAGCTTGATTGTTGTCTAAGTTTTCGTTATACAAAACAATTTCTATACACAAGACACCCACACACTCATACACACACATACGCGAGGACACACAAGCATTGATATATATAAAAAAAAATTGTAGTTATAAATTAAAACAAGAAAGAACAATTCTTTTCGAAATGCCGAAGCCTAAATACCCTTGCAGCATTTTCTACGAGACACCCTAGTTATATGCATTTAATAAACTTGTGTAGAAGCTATATGATTTTGATTTAGTTAAAACTGAAAAATCTTTTAAATAAAAGAACTTAAAAGATCTAAACCGACCTACATATGAGTTTGTATTGGGACTAAAAAACTAGTTAGCATAGGAACAGACAAACAGACATCCATTGTATATACTATATATATATATCGATTATGTGTCTTATTTTTACATTACGCAGTACCTGCTGCAAGAGCATGATGAAACATTTTGTGAACTAATCCGATTGAACAGTAGATGAGACGCAACCCTTAGCTACGCTCTAAGCTTATATGTTATGCAAGACTTTTGAACACTTTCATTTGCTGTTGTTGTTAATTGTTGTTGTTAGTTCTTTGTTAATAGGTTGAATGGTCCAGGTCCAGCGAAACACCTGTGATTTGTGGTCTCTTTTCTTGTCCCCGAACTTGTTGGTACATTCGGATCAGCTGCCGTTCCGGTTGTTGTTGTTGTTGCTGCTGCTGTTGTTGTTGTTGTTGTTGTTGCCTCGTCATTGGACGCTGCATCATCGAAGCCGTACCAACATCACATGACCATGATTTGCAGCGCTACTCATTGATCTATGGTGCGATAGATGCGCCGCTGCGGCTCGGGCGTGTAGTGGATGCGCGTGCGGAAGTGTTGCGGCGAGCCGGGCACGCTCTCCGATCCACGTCGCGGCGGCGGCAGCGGCGGCGACGCTGACACATATCTGCAAGCACAAGCAAACTTTAATTAATGCTAAATTCCAATAGTAAATGCGCGTTGCGCACTTACCGTCGCTGCAGCAGCGGTGAGCCCGGCGGCTGGCCGCTCAGCTCGAGCAGATTCTTGCGCAGCAGCAACGGCGACTGGCCGCGATTGTAGCGCGGCGGCGGATCCGGACTGCGATGCCGCCTGTCCAGGCCGGCCAGCAAATGCGGGCTGGGCGGCGTGCTGCAGCTGCTGCTGCTCGCATAGCGACGCAAGAAGCCGCTGCCCGCGCTGTGGCCAACAACGGCAGCCCCACCGCCCGCACCACCCGCACCAGTCGCACCCGTCGCAGCGGCAGCGGCAGCTGTAAGCGGCTCTGTTGTGGGCGAGGTGCTTTGGCTGGTGTTGTAACTGTGGCTGCTGGTGCTGCTCGCCGCGGAGAGCGTGCGATAATAGTAGGACTTTCCAGTGACATGGCCGTTGTTAACGATGCTGCGATAGGCAGGAGGTTGTGGTTGCGGTTGCGGTTGCGGTTGCGGTTGCGGTTGCGGCGCCAGCGCCTGATCCAGATCGTTGCCGTTGCTATTGCAATTGCCGTTACTGTTGCCGTTGGCCACCGGCGACGTCGCTGTGGAATTCAATTGGGTTTTAACATAGGTCGCAAACTGTCGCTTCATGGCGCCAGCGAGTGTATTGAACCAGCCTGATTGATTGAGTGATTGATTGAATGGTTGTATTGATGGTATTGATGCAGTGCAATGAATCAATGAACATGGTGCGTGCGTGCATGGGGTGTGCGAGTGTGCGTGTGTGGCGTGTGCAAACAAAGAAAGAGAGAGAGAGAGAAAGAGAGCACAAACAAACAAAAAGAGCACAAGCGAGGCAAAGAATTAGTTGAGAGCCACAGAAAAAGCGCAAATGCGAGCGAAACAACAATGTCCAAGAACACAAACTCAAACTTAAGATGCATATTTTTTTGGCAAACATAGCAGGCAGCTTTTGGCTGGCACTCACCCGCATCCGCATGGCTGGCGTACACATGCTGCTCCCTGGCATCCAGATTGCAGCTGCCGCTGCTGCTGCTGCTGCCGTTGTTGCCACTGTTGTTGCCCTGGCCCAGCAGCTGGCGGCGCGCGTACAGCTTGCTCAGCTTGCTAGCGACTCCTCCGCCTCCGTCCGGCTGCAGTTGCTCCGGCGATTTGCATGGCAGGCTGCCGAAGCTTGTATTCTCACTTGTTGCTGCTATTGATGCTGCTGGTGCTGGTGTTGTCGGCGTCAGCGGCAGTGGTTGGTATTGCAGCTGCGTCGCTGTGCCCACGCCGAAGAGTCCGGCGGCCGCGGGACTAGGCGACGCCGGCGTCGCGGTGGCTATTTGTGAGCACGTCGACTGCGTCGACGACTGACTAGAAGTGGAGTGCGAGGAAGGCGGCGCCACATAGTTGCTGTGGAACGGATTCGTGCTGGTCCCGGTCGCAGGACGCGACGACTGCAGTAACGGCGACGCTGGGGGCAATGGCAGAGACAATGGCAACGTTTGCGGCGGCTGATGGAAATGATAAGGCTGCGGCTGCAACTGCGGCTGGTAGTGATGTTGCAGTTGCAGTTGCTGCTGCTGCTGCTGCTGCTGCTGTTGATGCTGCTGCTGATGATGCTGAAGTTGTTGTTGTTGCTGTTGTCGTTCAGCTGCCTCCTTTTCGCGCAGTTGATTCTGCTGATGATAGAAACGCTGCAACACTGCAAAGTGAATGCAAGATAAATTTTATTAGAGATGCTGCACTAAATAAATAAAATTAAATAATATACAAATATATACTAGACAAATGTAATACAGTGAACATATCTATAAAGAACATTCAACGGGAAATGGAATAAACAGAACGGAATATATATTTAAGCAATAGCAATTATTTGGCTCCAGTCACGAGTTCTACGGCTAAGAAATACCCTTCACAGTTTGTATATAGACTATACGAAAACCAAATTTGCTGTAACCAAAAACGACCGACAATAGAGCCACACAAAAACTCTAAAATATAATCCCGATAAACATGCACAAATCGACAATATACATATCGCTATGGTTTAAACATTTATCTAAGTGCACTTTTCAAGTGCTACAAATTGCAGTTAAACGATTAGCTTTGAAGTTTTTTAAAAGCCTTTGTAAATACATGAATGCAATTACGTTGAAATGTTTGTAATGACAGCTCGCAGCTGATTTCAGGGTACTCGTTACTCAAGCACTCCCGAGAACACCAGTTCACGCCACCAGCATGTCCTTATCAGATGACACATATATCCGTTTAATACACGTAGTACATCTAAGTGCTTAAAACATAATGCACGGATATATCGTGCAGTCATTTTTGTCTCACCTATGGGACTTTGATTGCCCGACTGTAGTCGCTGCTGCTGTTGTTGCTGCTGTTGTTGCTGAGTGTTGAGCTGCAAGGTTGCTGCTGTTGTTGTAGCTATTGTTGCTGGTATCGTTGGCTCCGCTATCAGGTTCCTTCGGTGCAGCGTGGGCGTACCCAGCGCACCGACATTATCAATTCTACTATCACAGGTGTCATAGGGCGATGTTGGGTCCGCTGCTGGCAGTCGCCACTTGGGCGTGCCCAACAGCTCTGTCGGCGTTTTGGGGGTGTTGTTGAGCGGCAGTGTTGCTGTTGTTGCTGTTGTCGTCGTTATGGGTGGTGTTGCCGTTGTGGCAATTGGCGTTGTCGCTGTCACAATGCTCTGATGTCGCTTTTGGCTGAACGGCGATGTGGTCAAATTGCGTAGAATCGATTGACCTACCAAAGAGAGAGTTAGTTAATTAAGTAAATGTCTTCTACAAATAATACGTGACCTACCAATGCTGCTGAAAACGGACTCCTTCTTGGGGCTCTCGTCGTTGTACTTGTAATGCGAGCCATTGCTTAGTTTGCGCTGCATGAACGGCGACTTGCGATAAAGCTTGTTGAGGTCATTGTTAATGCCGCCGCCCGGCGGTGACATGGGACTGGCGCTGCTGCTGCCGCTGCCGCCGCTGCTAAAGTAATTCAATGTTGTTGTTGCTGTCGTTGCTGCTGTTGCTGCTGTTGCTACTATTACTGATTGTTGCTGAGGTTGTTGAGGTAGTTGTGTGGCTGATTGGATGAAATACTGCGAGCCCGGCGCCTGCTGCTGCAGTTGCTGTTGCTGTTGCTGCTGGAAGCTTGGAATCTGTGTGGGTTTTATTGTCTTAAGCGTCGTCGGCGTCGGGGTCGGCGTCGGCGTCTGCGTATATGTCGGACTGCGCGCTGTCAAAGCGGATGCGTTTCTGCCGCCATATGTGGCAGCTTCCGTACCGCGTGATGCAGCTGCTGCTGCGGTTGTTGCTCTGCAAGTAACGCATAGTTTTTATCAAATTCAGCCGCCAAATGTTGAGCACGTTATGTGCAAAAACACACAAAACGTACGCCGCATCGCAGCGAAAGAGTGAAACAGACACAAAGAGAGCGAGAGAGAAAGAGAGGGAGATAGAGTTCATGTGATGCAGCGCGAGCGTGTGAGGAGCGAATGTGGGTGGGTATAAGTTGAAGTGTGGGTGTGTGTGTGCTTGTGTATATCTGTATATAAAACAAATGGGCGAATGTGTAAATGGGGCTAATGAAACATTTAACAAAAATGAAATGAGACATTGAGCACACGAAACAGAGACAGCAAAAGTAAAAAAAAAAGAGAGCGAGAAACTTTAAACTGATCGACGGACTACAAAACTTTTGAAAAATCCAACCAATTATTATCAAAAAAAAAAACCCAATAATACTTAACTAGTCTTAACTAAGTCAAATGTTGTCAGTATATAACCAAGTTCTTCGACTGTCATCAAAATAAAAACCTCATGATTAGTGTTCCCCTCTTCAAGCCTTAAAATTTCGCTCTCCCTCTCTTCCACTTTCTTTTTTTATATTTTTCTAGTTTAACTTTAAAAAAAGTTTCTCACGCACTGAAACAGAACCCATAGAACAATTTTGAGCCGCCAGATGGCGCTGTACAAGCCAAAAACAATTAGTTTAAGCAATTTATTGGCGTGGCGCAAGAAGACAAAGCAGGTGAAAACGAATGTGATAAACAGGCGAATGGGAGGTGTAAGAAAACACATAAATAAAATACAAAGACATAAAGTTGAATATTGTACATATAGCTATGTATATGAAAGCGGTGTGTATGCAGAATGAGCTGGAAATTAAACGAAATGAAACGGAATGGAACGAAACTAATCGGAATGAAACGACAGCAAAAGCAATTGCAACAATCTCCGCAATCGTTAACCGCACGACAAATATCAAAAGTTACACGTTACAAATTAAATTATAATAAATTTTAATAAAAAAAAAATTAAAAATAAAAGCAAATTTTATATAGAAATTAATAGCTTAATGAAATTTACCTCGTTTGATGTGTGAACTGTTATTTTATTTATTTTTTGTTTGTTTTTAGGAATTCAACTACTAATTAGCAAAATGCAAAATTCGAAGCGAGAAGCGACAAGCAACATGCAGCAGAATTACAACAATGATAACAAATAAAAGAGAAATAGGTTAATAGGAATTAGTAACTAAATTATAAATTAAATAAAAGAATAAATGCGCAATAACATAATAATAAATTTAATGACGATAGCAATAATAAGAATTAAATTCGGTCGTACTTACTGCATTTTACATTGATTTTGGGAGAAGTCTTTATGGTATTGACTTTATGGATTTGTCTCGTTTATATTTTTATATATGTATATAATTTATCATGGTAAGGGTATATAAATTATGTGAATATATTTATATATATGTATATGTGTATATATAGATATAAACATGTATATAGTTGATTTCTTGCATTTTTGATTATAATTAATTGTTTTGTTTTTATACGTTTTTATGTTTTGGTTTTAATCGGTTTTACAGTTTGTCTGGTTTTGTTTTTTTTTTATCATTTATTTTAATAGTATATATTAGGAATTAAGTAACCTACAAAAAATGGTAATAAAAAAGATGAAAAAGAAAATCAAAAAACACACAAATTAAATAGTCAATAAAACACAAAATATTGGAATTGTTTTCTTTTTTTTCTCGTTTTTTTCATATGTAATACCTAAGCTGAGGTTTGGGACAGAGGGTTGTGGCTTACGTATGAGACTTGGCACTCGCTTAAAGAGGCGATTTTGCAATAAATATATTTATATTCATGTATATGTATGCAAAGAGCGATATATACATAATAACGCAAGCTTCAGAAGTACTGGCAATTTTGTATATATATGTACATATGTACATATTTTTTAGTGAGCTCAATTGAGCATTTGGTTTTTAGGGAACATCTTCTCACACCAATTTCAACGCATATTGCGCTAGGGAACGCAACGGAATGGAACATACCGAATGCTTTTCAGTACCTGAAGAATGTGCATTAGAAGTGCATTGAGCATTGTGTAAGTGTTAAAGAAAAACAAACAAAACTAGATAGTAAAAGGTAATAGAAAGGTGCTCAAAGGGTTGTTAACAATTCGAGAACCAAGAGGATTAAGTGAAACAAATTAAATAAACAAGAGCAGGAGTGTGTGAGCGTGGAATAGAGAGACATGCCAACTGATTACTATTTTGAGTAAAGGTTAAAAAGAAAAGTAATTAATTTAAAAGTTTTTCTTCATATATCGTTTGTCTTTTTTTTTTTCAAGCTAGCAAACAGGAAAAATAACCAACTTTAGCAATCACCCTGCATTTAAGTACAGTTTTAGTTTTAAATTTCTTTATGTATATTTTTTTTGCCTACCTGTTATGAAATTTGTTTGTTGTCAGAGTTAGCTAAAGAAATCAAGAGAATACGCAACGAAATGGAATGAAACAAAAGCGGAAACGGAAACAAATAAAGAAACGAAGCGTTGTTGTGTTCTTAGCGCGCACACACATACACACATTTAGACCACACTCACTCACACTAAACACACATTATACACGCACACGCATTACATATACACGCACGCACACACGAACACACACACACACACACACAGCAGACATCAGACATCAGGCAGTGGCCACAGGGAATCGCATGTTTGCATTTTCCTTTGGGGTGGGGAGCAGCGTGGGTCGTGGGTCGGTTGGTGGCTCTTTATGGCTAATATACAGCGGGGCCTTACCTAGTCAGCGTGGAGTCGCCGTTAGTGCGCAGCCGCTTGCCCGCAGCGGAGTCGACAACATTCTGAAACCAGTTGGGCACATCGACTATGGCTTCCTCATAGAACTTGATAAATGGCTGCGCGAGTAGCTCCGGATACTTGGGTCGATCCTGATGGTTCTTTGTGAGGCTACAAGAGATGACATTAGCATTGACATTAACATAATAACGGCTGCCTTTTGTTGACTTTACCACTTGATGACAAAGCCACGAAACTGCTGACTAAAATTGTAGCCCTCGCCACTGGGCAGACATGGCGGCTCCGAGTCCAGCACCTTGGTGAGCACCTCAAAGTCCGTGTTGCAGCCCTCGTACGGCGAACGTGCGGTGGCCAGCTCCACAAGCGTTATGCCCAGCGACCAGACATCGGCGCGTATATCGTACTTTGGTTTCTTCGGATCAATGCGCTCCGGCTGCGACAAAAACAAATAAGGAATTAGCTAATAGCACTTAGTGTATTATTTTTCGACACACTCACCGCCATGTAGGCTGCACAGCCAGCGGAACGTGTATTCGCCTTAGAGTCCACCAGGCGGCCGCTAATGCCGAAATCGCATAGCTTTATGTTGCCGCGCTCATCGATCAAAATGTTCGAGGGCTTCACGTCGCGATGGATGACGCCGTGTTTGTCCTTCAAATAGGACAACGCGTTGACCGTCTGCAAAAGTAAAAGAAAAATAATGTTTATTATGTTTTATATTAATTAATTTCAATTACGTCTAAGCTGATTAAATAAGGTTGCTTACCGCCACGGTCACCTTGCCCAGTATGGGCTCCGGCACCGGCTTCTTGGAGAGTTTGAGCAGCTTATCAAAGCACATGGACATCAGCTCCATGCATATCCAGACATCGGGATCGCGCACAAAGCAGCCCAAGCACTTGACGATATATTTACAATCGTGCGATTTGAGCACCACGTCCAGATCCATCAAAATGCGCTTGTTCTCCTCGGCATTGCCGGTGCGACGCATCTGCTTGACGGCAATAATCGTATTGCTGGACAGATGCAACATCTTGACCACATTGCCGCTTGTGCCGTTGCCCAGGTCACCCAAATGCTGCAGGTCGCGGATATCTGTTGGATACTGGCACCCATTAATATTCAGCTTGCCCGTCTGGCCCATGATCATTTTCAGTTTCTTGTCCGTTTCCGTCTCCGATGGATGCGCTTGTGTCGGCAATGGCAGCATCATCCGACGTCGAGTCGAACCGTCACCTAGAAAGAGAACGACATAGCGACTTTTAATTCATGTCTATTTACGTAAATGTAGACTGATAAGGCTCAAGTTACAGCAATGTGCGGATAAATAATAAATATTGCCACTCGACAGTTTGTTTTCGTCTCTAATGACCGTTAGCCAAACAAAGCACACATAGCTCCTACATATGTATTCATAGTACGAGGGAATATCATACACAGTGCCACGAACATTATTCGCATTGAAACCATTTTCTGCTCAAGATCCACGCTATCAATACGAACGTATTGTCTGTGGCAATTCATTTACTTAGACGTGTTTATTAATATTGGTTTGGTACATTTAAGTTGTGGATATTTCTGATTTGTTTATTTGTGACAGGCATTAACTATAACATTATATCAAAGTAATATATAATTTGTCGATCAAAAGCATGCAAGAATAAAACGATGAAATCAAAATAAGCCATCAGTGATGTGGAAAATCAGTCTTACGAACCTAAAGACATTGATTCAACCCGTAAACTTAATATAAAAAATACTGTAATATAAAAACAACTTTTAAGAGTGTTTATAAGCTTGCCCCACTGTGCATTACATTAACCACAAAACGGCGAGCGCATTTAGTGCGCTGTTAATGTTAATATTATGGCTTTTATTATTGTTATTGTTATTTTTGTAAGTCTATAGCGTTAAATGAAGTTATTGTTTTTCAGCAAATTCAAATTAAATATTACAACCTAAAGCAAAATGAGCAGCAAATCATAAGAAAATGCAAAATATTTGTATTTGTAAACAAAGCGCGAATTGGGCTTTAGCAAAACGCAACACGAAGACAAAATTTCGCTGTCGCGAGTCACGCTGTCTGCCCCGCTGCCTCCGCCATAATCTTGCGTATGTTTGTCCCTGTGTCTGTGGCTTTGCTTGTGACTGTGTGCGGGTGAAGAAACGCGAAACCAAAAGCGAATAAAAAAAGCAAACAACAATGTGAGCGAGCAAGCGTCGGTGGAGGCAGCGGCGTTGGCAGCGGGAGGCGGCGTGCGCGTATCAAGACATTACTCCGGAAATGCCAAAAAAAAGCCAGAAAACTGCCAAATGAAAGTGGCGATATACGGCGACAACAACGGCAAAGACAAACGCAGACAAACAAACACACTCATACGCATATATGCATACACAGACACAAATAGAAATGCACTAGATGAGCGAGCGCCTGGAGCACGAGAGAGATTAAAAAGCGCTGCAAAGTGCATTTGCCGATAGCTCACGAGAGCTTTGCTGTTATTCGCCAAATACTTTGCACGTGCTTCGCAAGGGCGAATTGGCCAGCAGTTGCGATTCAATTGGAGCTCTAACAATCACCTAACTGGAATTGTTGTGGGATGCCTAATAAGGGGTCATAACAGAAAACAAGAGTATGGCAACGACAGGCTATTGAAGTACAGCAAAAGCTTTCACTATTTCTTTGTTCTTCTGAGGTAAATGTCCTTTTAAAATAAAAGAAAAGTTAAACAGAAAGCATAATAAAATAAAACAACTGCTAATTTCAAATTCAAATTTAGTTTCATTTATTTTAGAAATCGTTCGTAAAAAGTTTTCAGTGTTCTTCACTTACAACCTTAATATAATTTATTGCATTTAATGCAATAATTTTGCCTAGCATATTCTAATATATGTATTTAAAACGATATACAATATAAAATATAAAAAAGACATACATTATAAATATGTATCTTTATTAAAATCGTGAAAATGAAGTTTTGAGCTTTTGCAGCTTTTAATTCCTAGCGATCCATAGAGAATGAGTGAAATTTCCCAGTGGGAATTTACAATTTCCCATTTTAAATCAATTACATTTTGCGATTGTATCTCGGGCGATAGCATTCGGTAACGGTTAAATATCCGGACAAACATATATTTCAGAGGAAAGAACAACAAAAAATACTCGTGTAAAAATCCAATACGAAACACTACGAATCAGACAAAAAACACACACAAAACAGCGAAAATAATGCTAGTGGAAGCAGCGGAAGCGGCAGCGACGCTGCCGAGATGTGCGTATGTATTTGACGATGCTGCTGCTGCGGCGGCTGCGGCTGCGGCTGCATTTGGCGAAACAAGTTTGTTGTTCTGCTGCTTGTTGTTTTCGTTTTGTTTTGTTTTGTTCGCCTCGTGCGCTTATCTAGGCAATCGAAAAGCAGAGATCGATAACGTGTGCCCTTTGTTAAGGGTATGTATGTAAGCATGTGTGCGTACACGAGTACATGTGAGTATTTATCGTATCTATAGAAACGCCAATTTCTTATCAACGCACAAACACGCACACACATGCATGGAGATTAATTTATTTTTACATGGACATGTAGTTGTTTTTAGCTCTAATTCACTTACGTATGGGCAGACTAGGCGTTGGGCGCGTACTCCTTGTGGGCGGGGCAAATCCGCCGCCGCCGCCAGCAAAAATGCCCGACCCTAGCGACGTTGGCGCCGGCAGCGCTCGAACTGCGGCAGGTCTTGTGGGTGAAGTGCTGTTTATGTTGGTGTTGCTGTGGCTGTTGGCAGCGGCAGCAGCGACATTAGCATTGACTGTTGCTGCTGCTGCTGCTGCCGCCGCCGCTGCTGTTGCTGTGGCGGCTGCCGCACTTGCCGCCGCATTCGGTGTTGTCGCTGTTGTTATTGTTGTGGGCCGGACACGCGCGACGGCGCCGCGCGCATTCGATAAGACGATTTGTTCATGTGATTCGTTTTGCGCGTGCAGTGCAACCTCCAGCGATTGCAGGCGGCTGCCAATTGTCTCAAACTCGATTGTGCTGGACATTGTTGGGCTCTTCTTCTTCCGCTTCCAACCTTTTTCGTTCTTTCTTTCTGGCAGTGCTGCTGCTTCTTTGCCGTTCAGTTTTGGCTTCAAATTCGATTTTCCTTGCTCTGTGTATTTATGGATGCAGTTGGCGCCGCTGCTGCCGCCACACACAAACACACACACGGGCACACACACACAGGGTGTGCGTGTGTGCGTTTATTTTACTATTGTTTATGCACTTGTATGCGTACGAGTGAACTTTTCACTTGCACAGACCGCGAGCAACAACAAATTTGAACAAAAACAAACAAAAATAAAAACAGAAACGAAGAGGAACAGAGACGCACGAACGAACGCACGCACGCAGCACACAGGCGCAACAACAGCAGCAACAACAACAAAAACAGTTCGCGATTCTTTTCTTGTCTTTTTTTAATCCAACACTCGTTTGTTTTGCAGGCGATCGCTTGGCACTTGAGCGCTATTACGGCGTAAGCTTAAATTTGTTGTTGGCTGGCTGGTTGGCACAAACACTTGCACTTTTGCTTTACACATCAATTTACTGCATTTGCTGCTTAAAATCGCAATGTACTTCTATAAAACAATGTGAAACAGTCCACCACCAACATGAAGATGGTGTGAATAGTGTGACCAGACGCGGCAAGTGCGCAAAAACACTAAAGTATCCATTCCCATGCATCGATGAATTCTGCAAACTATCGATACATTCTAAGTTGCGGTATACGTAAAATTCTGCTTTGTAGTTCCTCTTTGCTTATTTTCTCCCCGTTCAACAGAACAAATTTTGAACTGGTTTAAAGCAGTTTCCTTTTTATATTCAACTGTTAGGCTGCATGTCTACTTTTCACAATTAGACATCGGGATTTTGAGCTATTGTCTCAAGGACAAACAGAAGATGGTTTAACCGCAAAAAATACCAGAACAAAAATTGTGATTAAAAAAACGAGCAAAAAAACGGTCGAGCTGGCAACACTGCATCTAATTATCCACTGTATTGTTTGCAACGAGGACGAGTTGTGCGCGAGTGTTGGGCGAAAAAAAGAATCCAAGCAAAAAAGGGGCCAAAATCAGGCACAGCCTAGTTACAAAGCGGCGGCATTGGGACAGCATTTTTTTTCAAATATTCGCAAGCAACCCAGCACACTGCGAGCACATTTTCACAAAGCGCTTTGACCAAATGTGGTAAAAATAGCAAAAGCAGCCGCCGCCGCCGTCGCCGCTCCATCGACTTCGTCGTTGTTGTTTTTGTCGACGCCGACTCAATAAAACCCACACAGCAGCAGTAGCAGTAAAAGTATCCAAAAGAGGGCGCTAACTAAAAGTGGAGCAAATAGTTTTAGCAAGCAGGCGAAACGTGCAGCGCAACACGCGTGAAAAGCAAAGGAAAAGAAGAAAAGTGCAAGTGCAAACCGCCAAAGACACAAACACTTAACTGTATACATTTAGACACATACAAATATATACACACATACGCACAGATCTTACACGGACATAGCGCAGCGCCGCAATGTCACGACAACGTCCGCGCCTCACACCCATTTTGCGTGATCCGGAACCGGCATTGTAAGTGCATTGGGGTTATGACATTATGACACTTGTTCATTTTGCTTTTACTTGTGTCTGTGTATGCGTGTGTGTGAAGAGTGCGCGAAACAAAATGTTATAAAATTTGGGCAAAAGCGTTTTGTTTTCATGCATGTGTGTGTGTGTACCTTTAATTGAACTGGTTCTGTGAACCAACTAGAAGAGCACAGCTGCATTCTGTATGCCGAATAATGCATACTCTTGCAAATTATCTGCTGTATGAATCAAGACAGCCAAATTCTTAATATAGTTAATAAATAAAGTTAAAAATATGGTGATGGAACTAAAGAATTAAACTCTGTGGAAAAAGCCAGCACTTATGTTAGCCCATTCTTTGTTATATTAATGCCTTTGTCTCGCTCCAACCACAGTCACATTTCTGTTACATAGCCAAAGCACAACAAACAACAACGTCAAGTATTATCTCACTATAACTCAGATATTGTAACATTACGTTTTTTGCATTGCGTTAACAGCGTGCCGCCGCGTAATCTGGACTCGCGAGCCACTATACAAATTGGCGAGCAAACATTTGACATCGATGCCGATAGCCTGGAGAAGATCTGCGACTTGGGGCGCGGCGCCTATGGCATTGTGGAGAAGATGCGCCATCGGCAGACGGGCACAGTGCTGGCCGTAAAGCGCATACCGATGACCGTGAACTTCCGGGAACAGCAGCGCCTGATCATGGACCTGGACATATCGATGCGGTCCAGCGATTGCCCATACACGGTACACTTCTATGGCGCTATGTATCGTGAGGGCGACGTCTGGATATGCATGGAGGTGATGAACACCAGTCTGGACAAATTCTATCCGAAAGTCTTCAAAAATCAACTAGCCATGGAGGAGACGGTGCTCGGCAAAGTGGGTCATCGATTTTCCATTTAATCATCAGAAGCCTACAGCCCTCAACGATTCTTGTCTCTTTCAGATTGCGATGAGCGTAGTCAGCGCACTGCATTATCTGCACGCCCAGCTGAAGGTTATTCATCGTGACGTTAAGCCATCAAATATACTAATTAATCGCAGCGGTCAGGTCAAGATATGTGATTTTGGTATCTCAGGTGGGTGCTGCAATGGTCTTAATTTCACTCTTTGCTTGTCCTAGAAATATCATTATAATTGAATTTAAATAACTTGCAAGTATAAATAGCTTAGCAACATGTAAGACAGTGGAATAACTGAACTCAAGACTTATTCTCATACATTACAAACCATGAACCATTTAGAAGCAAGTATAGCGTTAAATGAATTTAAAAATTTTGTATATTTTTGCAATTATCAGCGCTATCTTGAAATTAATTCAGTTTAATCTAAAATAAATAGCTTGCAACCAGAAAATTTGTGAATGAAATTTATTAGCAATGACATTTTTATAACATTAAGAATTCTTTCTATCTCAAATTAATTACTTGCATTCCATTCCCATTTTAAAAGGCACTTAACTAAATGTTATTTGTTAATTTATTTTGACAGGCTATCTAGTTGACTCCGTTGCCAAGACCATAGATGCTGGCTGCAAGCCGTATATGGCACCGGAACGCATCGATCCGCAAGGTAATCCAGCCCAATATGACATACGTTCAGATGTCTGGTCGCTGGGCATAAGTATGATTGAAATGGCCACTGGCCAGTATCCCTATAATAATTGGAGAACGCCGTTTGAGCAGTTGCGTCAGGTGAGTGCTGGAAACCAAAATAGATACGGCATAGTAGACTTAATAAATTAACACTCTTACATAACACTCATCCCAGGTAGTTGAGGATGACCCGCCGCGCCTGCCATCGGGCCCGTTTTCAGCAGAGTTTGAGGACTTCATAGCGACATGCTTGAAGAAGGAGTACACGGCGCGACCCAATTACGAACAGCTGCTACGGCACAGCTTCATTGTGGAGCATTTACAGCGCAACACGGACATTTCGGAGTTTGTGGCCAGGATATTGGATCTGCCCGATGAGCAGCCGGCGCAGTAGGAGCCCATTGTCAACAATTTGAACGCAAATGTGCTATCCAAAATGTAAATTGCCGCCGTCTTCTACATGCATTTTTTGTATGTTTGTGTCTGTCTGTCTGTATCTATGGGTGTGTGTGTGTGTTTTTTTTTTTATGTGTGAGTGTGTGTATGTATGTATGTATGTAGAGCAAAAAAGAATTGCATAAATAAACCAATTGTTAGTTAGCTAAGCATAAATGAAACAAAGCAACTCACATGCATACAAACATACAAAACATAACATATATATATAGCATATATATATATATATATATATATCATTGTATATGTATGTATATATTCATATATATTTGTATCTTAAACTATGTACTTGCGTGCCGTTATATAAACACATACTGCAATGAACTTTTCGCATTTGCAGCGCTCAAAGATCGAAACTAAATGCTAAATGCTAAAAACGAAAAGAAATGTAAAGGATAACCAAACTGTGCCTCAGCCTTGGCAGTCTAGATAGTTGCTGTCAAACTGTAATATGTAAAGCTCTAAGAGATACCACGATAATCTACTTAAATCATAATCATAAAAAAAAATTGAAAATAATGCCGTTTTCTGCAGCGTGCAACATGCAACGTGCAACTTGAAGCCACCAAAAAAAAACCACGCATGAAACGCCAAGCAAAATGTGTAAATTGTTTAACAAATATATTGTGAAATAGCTAATTAATATTGAAAGCATACAAATTTGTTTAACTATTTGTTGATTCATATTTTTGTTTATTTTTTCCTCTTAATATTTAACATATACGCATATATACCTTAATATAACCTCACTGTAAAATGAAGCAAAAAAAGAAAATTGTGAAAAAAATGAAATTTATTAATAGTTATAATAATGAAAAACAAAAAGAAAAATGATTATTCCCAGCTGAAAAACTGTGCATTGGGTGTAACCTAGAATTCAATTCTATTTCCAAATCTAGAGAATGCTTTATTAATATACACACATACACATATGTCTGCCGATATACTTATACGTACAACATACATACATACATATGCATTATTAAGCGCAATATATACGAAACGTATGCAATGTATAAAATGTACAAACGACAACAACTTCCAGATTGTTGTAAGAACTAAATAAAATGTAATAAACATTTGAACTCAAGTTCAGGAATAAAACTTGAGTGTGCAAATGTTTAAGTTAGTGTCTGTGTCTGTATTTGTGCGTGGGTGTTAGCTCTTACTTGAAACGTGAAATCGAAAAAGCAGTCAATTACATATATAAACATACATATGCATACATACATAATTCGTTTATTTATATGTTAAGCAATACAATTGAACAGAATAAATTGCAATGTTAAACAAATGCTTAATAAAATGCTTTTTAATGTGACTTCTAAAGTGCATAAAAACGTTCTAAATAATATTACAATCTATCGATATTACATTATTGTAAATGTTAACGAAGCTTAACTTTAACTAGAGCAACTTTTTTGTCAATTAATAAATCATGTCTACCTGTCTATGCATTTAGGCAATTGAACAGCAAGGATCCCAGTACGAGTCCCAAGCAAATGTATTAATGTTTATATAGCCTTAGCCAAAGGGTTGTAGTGTACATAATAATAAAATGAACACACTTTAAATGCTATAGACATATGCTGCTTACAGCTTTGAACTAATGCATTTCTTACTGCTCGTTCCTATGATCCTTGCAACAGCTATTGTACTTTGATATTTGTCAACATTTTATTTAAATAAAAATATATATCTTAATTACACCACCCTTTTGGATTAATTGGATTTTATTAAATTTTTAATGTCTAGCTTCTACGACAATGCGATCGAAGTGTTCTTACAGACAGACGCACGAACCATAATTTCATCCAAATCTTTGATTTTAAACAAACTTGCAACGATATAAATATAAACAAACTTCTTGAAATAATAAGAGCTCAGATGAAAACACTTGATTGCCAAATTTTAAATAGGTAAGTTCATTAACCTTATCCTGCTCTTGTTTCGAATTGTGAAGTATTATATTTTTGAAGTCACGACTGACTTTATTCTTGCAAATTCAAACACCCGCCATTAGTGTTGAATAATTTGAAAAAGTATCGGCAATGATATACACTTGTTTATGTATCGAAGTGTCGCCATATTTGCCACTTGTTCAATTACAGCTTATAAGCTGTTAGGTTTTAAAATAAGTTACGGGGCGAGCTTCAAATTTTAGTGAAAATATTTCTAAAGTTTAGATATCGCCTTGTTACGCTTGATTTATTCACGAATCTGAATAAAACTACGCAATAACAACTTTCGATAGTGACTTGACGTTGACGCTGAATAGTCGATAGATTTAGCAATCGAAATATCGATGCTCTTATTTTTTTTTTAAATGTTGACAACGGTCTTGAGGGGAGTGAAGTGGGTGTTAGTTGATTACTGCAATTGTAGAATAACGCATACAACTAAGCCAATTATCTGGGCAAACAAAGCATAGTCCAAGTTAATCGGCACTTGATAACTTATCTTTAGCTCCATTACACATGCTGTACTAAAGAAACATCAAAAATGAGCTGTCCAACCCGCAACTTGTTGCTGCTCTCCTCGTCGCGCCTGCATGGACACGGCTATTTGGAGCACGCGCGTGCCCAGCTGGAGAGTCTATTTCAGGCGTAAGCATTTCGTTATTAGCATTTGTGCAGTTCCAATGTCTACTCTTTAATTTACAGCAAGAACGTGAAGACAGTGCTCTTTGTGCCGTATGCGCTGCGTGATCATGACAAGTACACGTCGACGGTGCGCGCAGCACTGCAGCCTTGGGGCTACACGGTCGAGGGACTGCACACCAAGCCCGATCCGGGGCAGGCGCTGCGCGAAGCGCAGGCCATCTTTGTGGGCGGCGGCAATACATTTGTGCTGCTCAAGCAGCTGTACGAGCTGCAGCTGGTGGAGCTGATACGCGAACTGGTTATGCGGAAGGGAATCACCTACGTAGGCAGCAGTGCAGGCACCAATGTGGCCACACGCTCCATACACACCACCAACGATATGCCGGTGCTGCACCCGCCCACCTTTGAGGCTCTTGCTCTGGTGCCGTTCAACATAAATCCACACTACCTGGAAACGGATGTGAACAGCCAGCACAAGGGCGAGACGCGCGACGAGCGTATCGAGGAGTTTGTCGCCTATCATGCGCGACCTGTGCTCGGCCTGCGCGAAGGCACCAGCGTCCTGGTCCAGGGCGATCAGGCCACGCTCCTGGGCGATCGCAATGCCAAGCTCTTCAAGGCGTAAGTACTATGATATATTTAATATCCTTATCAATCAGATATTTACCCATGTTTATTCGCTAGTGACGGCACCGCCGTGGAGTACGAACCTCAGGCCGATCTCAGTTTCCTGCTGCTGCCTTAGCTGTGATCTACTACAGGAAAGTCGCAAACATAGAAAACATTTAAATACATTTATTTGCAAAAGTCAAAGCACACACGCACATGAAGCATGTTGTACAACATTTTAGTATTGTGTTATAGCAAGTATATAGTCGGCATGTTCGCGATAGATCTTACATATACTATATGTACATCATATTCTATATCATGGTATTCACTACGACTACACATTATCAATAAAACAATACTCATGGATATCGCCCGCACCAGCTGGCAAAGCTGAATATTAACTATTTACAATCAATTACCTTTGCTTTGACATAAATGTGAATTGCATTACACTAAATTCAATAAAATGTTTTATGCGAAATTTTAAAACTATTGTTTTTATATAAACGAAATGCAAAATGCGGTACAAAATAGTTGGTTGTTTTAAAACAAATAACTGGCAGGTTACTTATTCGAACTCTAAATACATAGTTTGTTTACGTTTTTTTTTTAACAGTTGGGATTTGTATAACAGTTGGTAAGTTGGCGAGTTTTTATAATTTTACAATTTTACCAAAAGCCAGAACTATATTTTCTTTGTAATATATTTTATTATTCTAACTATTTTTATTATACTTGTATAACAGCAGTTTTGGATAACAGTTGATACTTATTTGAAAGTGCTTGTTTTTATTTTTACTTTCGTAACAATTGAAACCTGTATAACAGCATTTGTTCTAAACCTCGTATAACAATTGATGCATGTATATCAGCATTGTTTAAAGCCGATATATATATATATATACGTATACATATACGTATATATAAATATATAATTTTTTTTTATAATATTTGACGCTTATTAAACAGCATTTGCTTTTATTAATTATGTATAACAGTTATTGCTTGTATATCAACGTCAATTTTCTTATCAAGTCGGGCAAAGTTTAACAATTATAAGAATTGGCAATTTTGTATGTATTTTTTTTTTTGCACATTTTTTGATGTCAAAAAAAACTCAAGCGCCTTTACAGGCTTTTTAGCGTTGTGTCATATTTATCATAGTGTTTACTGGGCTGTTAAATAACAGTCATCTACTAAAAACTTTAAATTTGTCAATTGTTCACAAATGTTGCATAAGACAAACGAACAAAGAGTTGCAATATTGAATCCGGCAAGATTTGCAGTTGGCTAAGGCGGCCTTTTTGTTGTTGTCTGCATCAGTCAACACAATGTGATTAACGTTC
Organism: Drosophila lacertosa; assembly: GCA_004143845.1. NCBI lineage: Eukaryota > Metazoa > Arthropoda > Insecta > Diptera > Drosophilidae > Drosophila > Drosophila lacertosa. The sequence continues at coordinate 45,264 of SCDZ01000517.1, read as the reverse complement.
AAAATGGTTAACTTTGACAGCCAATGGTTGAACTTATGTTTAAATATATATTTGTATTTATATGCATGTATAACATAGTAAAACACTAAATAAAGTATATGATAAAATATATATAGAATATAGGAATTCTTGCAATGCTGCGGCAAGTTAAAAAAGTTACATGCTTATGCTTACAGTTTAATAAATTATTTATGAATTATATATATGTGTGTAATATTGGCTAACTGAGAGTGGCTAATGACAAGCTGGATTGGCCCTGAATGTTGGCTAATGGCTGTTGTATGATTGTTATACAACTGTTATACACACACACACATGCTATATGCAACCTAATAAAACTACCTGCAATTTATATTGTTTATCTGTATAAATAAACGTATTTTTAGATTATTTATGGATATGCTTAAGCGTATGCAAGCATTTTGGCAGCTACAAGTTCCCTAACTACCCACCCACTAATGCAAACCCTTTGAGCACTTATAGCCTAACAATTCTTGTCTACCATTTTGAGCATTAAAAGTTTCATTTTAAAGCAAGGCATAAACAGAAAAAAATTAAAAAAAAAACACTAATCTTCGAAGTGTCGAAGATAATGCATATACCCTTGCAGACAAAGCAGATAGGCGATAAGAGTATTTTCATAAAAACAAATTTGTTAGTTTCCGACGTATTTATCTGATATTGCTGATAATACTGAGCCCATATTGTTGGATTAAAGAAAAGCCTGTTTTTTGTGAGTTTGGTAAGATATGCGGACAAAAGTTTTAAAAAAATTTCTCTCAGGCAAATTGAGCTGATAATCGATTTCATTATAGACCCTAAAGGGTCAAAACTATCTAATCCAATGCATTAGATATATTGCAACAAAGTTTAAAATGCCCTCTGCAAGGGTATAACAAACAGAAATTGTCTAAGACTACACACACACAATCACAAAAAATACACACGCACACACACACACACACACACACACATACAAGCAACTCACACACATGGAAATATGTAAATTTAGCAAGGAACTGATAATATTGGTTATCTTATGTATAACAGTTAGCAGTTGTCTGCATCAGCAGCAACTACTTTTGCAGAATACTCTTGTCCTCGTAGCGTATAATTGCATCGCCGATCTGCTTGCGCGACGCCAAATGGACGCACTCCTGCCGTCCGCACGTCGTCGGCAGCGTTGGCGGCAGCGAGCCGCCGGCCGCCAAATGCTTGCGCACATCGAGGCCGAAGCGCAGATGCGGCTCCACGGCGCGCAGTATGTGAACCGTGTGCTGTGCCGCCACAAACATGTCCAGGATGCTCTCGACGCCCGCCGGCCGCTGCGGCGCCTGCAGCAGCAGCAGCTCGATGTCCAGATCAGTGCGCATTATGGGCAGTCCCAGCGGATCCATCAATTTGCGAGCTGCGAGGCAAAACAGAAAAGAAAAAAAACGTGATCAGAATTCAATTGATTAAAGTCGATTAACGTAGATTGTGTTGGTGTCGTTCAATGAACTTTACCCTGCACATAATCGCGACTGTAGAAGGCGATGACATCGTGATTGTGGCGATCGAAGTAGCCGCTGCTCTGTCCAATGTCGCAGGTGTCGCACTCCTTGCAAAAATGCGCCCAGTTGCAGGGATACAGCTGGAAGCCAATGGGTGCGTACACCTGAAAGCCCTGTATGGTGTTCATGCGCACGCGATTCAGGAAGTCGGTGCGGAACAGCATGCTCGGCGTTGCGAGCAGCACCAGCGAATCGAGGCCCAGCTTGGGCAGTGCCAGATCCGCCACGGCCAAGCTGAGCAACTGCCTCGGGCCGTACATGGAGGCGTGCAGCAGCCAATCCTCGCTTGTAATCGGCTCGCTCATCTGCTCCGGCAGGCGTATGGACACCCAGGCGATCCGGGAGCCGTCCGTCTTGTATTTGGAGGAGAAATCAAGTGCCAGCTTTTTCAGCGTCTTAAATGGATCATCGTCGCCTTTGCTGGGCGAATCCAAGCGATAGAGAAAGATCTGCAAATAAAGGCATGATAAAGTAATCCTATAGGGGGGGCTTAAGAAATACCGAATGTTACGCACCAGCAGCAGGAAGGTGTTGTCCTGGTTGTGCATGCAAATGCGCTCGTATTGGGCAACAAAGTCGAGTGCGTCGGGCACCTGATGCTCGAACGCTGGCACAAGGATCGCAATGCGCGTGCTCTCCGTGACGTACGGCGACGGCACCACCTCAACGCGGCCAAGAGGTTTGACCACCTCGAAGCTCTTCAGTAACAGTCGCTTGGGTGTGGCGCCCTCGTACAGATTCAGATGCAGCTGATAGTCCATGCCGCGTGTGGCGTCAAACTTGCGATAGGCACTGTGCAGGCCATGATAGCGCAGCTTCGGATGCTTTAAAGCGGCGTACTTGAGCGCAATGCGCAGCACCATGGCGAAATCCTGAGCCTCGATGCGGCTGAGCGGGGCGACGGCATGCTCCGCATTCGCGTTGGGCAGAAAGCTGTGCGTGCCATTGAGCAGCTGCCAGATGAGCATGTCGTGGCGTGTCTCCGGTGCACTGGGCGGCGGCACGCCCAGTGGCCAGCGGATCTCGAGTATCTTATTGGATATGCTGCCGTTCGCAATGCTATACGATTTTTGCTCCAGCGCGTAGCCGCGTTCCTGCACCAACTCCAGATGGTGCTGTAATGTGAGAGAATAAAAGGAAAAGGCTTTGATTTTGTATGTAACTATTACTTGTTTAAGTTTCTTAACGTTTTCGCTTGGTCCGCTGTGATTCTCTCTAGTTAACAGCAAACGGTTAACAGTTTAATGTTATTTTAATTCAAATTAAATGTTATCAACATTACTATTATAATGAAGACTATGTTTGATGTAATATTCTTCCTTTTCATTCATTAGTTTCTTTCTAATTTTCTTTTATACATTTATTTTTAAATCACCTCGACTTTGGTTAAAATAACCTCAATTTTCATGCTATCTTTAAGCTTAACAGTGAATGCTTAACAGTTTGCAATGTTATCTACATTAAGGGAAAAAGAAATCAACTAGTATCGAGTACTATTTACCTTGGAATAATAGGCGTGCAGGCGATAGAAATCCTCCGGCGACTGAACGGGGTAGACAGTTGTTGCATTGCGGAATGACGGCTCCTTGGCGAGTACGCTGAGATCCTTGTGATGGCGCGCCTTTGTATTCAAAGCGTAGCTGTATTGACGCATACCCTGTACATAATTAAAGAAAACACAAAAAAGGGGCAACGATTAGGAAGAATGCGATTTAGTGGCGTTGTCAAATGTTCCATGAAATTAATTTAAAAAACAAAAACAATAACTTAACCCCGTCCCTGATCCAGTTATGAACATGTGTTCTTTAGATCACAAAACAATAAACCTCCTTGATTGGCGAGTCGACGCTCTTTTTATACCCTTGCAGAAGATATTATAGTTTTGTCAAGAAATATGTGAATCGTAGAAATCGATGTTTTATAAGGCCGTAGGAACAATCGGTTGAACCGTTGGTTTACGTATTGAACAATTGATAACGTACGTATTCTACTAACATATCTAAAAAGTTTTATCAAAGATATCGCTTGCGATTTCTTATAAATATCGTAGCCATCTATCTTTTAGCTGTCATAGAAATAATCGGTCATAAACTGATTGTTTGTATAAAAGAAATTATGTTTGTTATGTTATTTATAATTACTTTTAATCAAAGTAACAGCCACAGAGAACTACTGCAACGTAGGAATAATCGTTAAAAAAACCAAGTTTTTATGTAAAAAATATTATTCACGTGTTTGGTAGGGTATTTAGTTATCGCTGGTTTGAACATAAAATCATTCCCGTTTACGATTCCATTTAGTCCAACTAGCAGACGCATTCCCGTTTCCCGTTTCCATTTCTATTCCCATTGCTCGTACACATGGAAGGGAAATGGGGGAATACAGTATTGAAGGGCGAGTTAAGAGGCGGGGCAGGGGGTTGACCGGATAATTAAATTAACATTGGCACGCTAACAGTCGGCAAAGCCGATCGCCGGTTGTCAGTTAGTTTGAGGAGTCGACACATCCATAGAAAAATACGACTTTTTCTTTTAGCTGCGAACAGAAGCAGCAAACGCCATAAAACATAAAACATATCTTCTTCATTTTGTTCGCAGAAAATGCAACTAGTTAATTTGCCGGCGCACATTAATCAATTTAAATGGCAAAATGCTAAAAACATGTTTAAAAAAAAAATAACCGGCAGCAGCAGATATAACGCCACTTTCAAAGGCAGAGTTAACACTTAAACGAGAGCTAATTTGTGGACTGTGTTTGACTAGGGAATACCCTGTAACCAGATACAGGTACTTAGGCTAATGCGTTTAACCCTTTGGTTTATAGACCATAAAATGCAATTACTGTTGAAATTTGAAATAACAATGAAAATCAACACTTCCACACAGAAGGAGGAAGAAGAATTGAGAGGGGCAGACACCCATTGCATGGAGCACATAAAATATACATAAATCATTCCATGTTGCCCGCCAGTCGCATAAATAAACCCAAAATCTAAACAAACGGAATTCAAGTGAAAGACGTGCGTCAAGTTTTTGGCCCTGCGCTTCGTTTTATGTACATAAAAAAAAATGTACAAAATAAAACAAAAAATTTCTTGCTAAATTGCGTGTGCAAAATGCGATTTGGTGTTGTTATAAATAGCCAGCAACTATGTATGTACTTTAATTAAACCAAATAGATGCCACCCAGCGCTACAAAAAAAAAAAAAAACAATAAAAGCAAGAAAGAACAATTAGGTTCGTCATGCCGTTGTTTCAATACCCTTGCAGGCATATGGAAGATATGCCAAATATCCAAATTTTATACACATTGTTTCAATGCTAGGCTTTTATTTTAATTAAAGTTTAATATTACTGACATGTTAGGAGCAGACGATAGCTCATAATTTGGTTTAGTGATCTTCAAGAAGTTAATCTGAAGAGGTTAAGAGATCTCAAGTTGTCTGTATAAAAATATGTTTTTACCGAATTGATGATCAAAAAAAGAATTTGCAGATAGGATAATGGTATAAACACACACTATTGAAAGATTTGGGTTTAAAAGCATATATCTCCTTTTATGGTTTACACATTTTATGACAAAACTGCTATACCTACAGTAAGAGTAAAAACACAAAGCATTATTGTTGGTGGCTGGCGAAATAGCATAATCGAAACAGTCCTTGTCAAACTGTTTGCTGGGTGCATTTCAATTGGCTGTGGATCGTAAGCGTAAGCTTAACCTCTTCCCCCCTTGGCCCGTTCCCGCATACCGTTTAAGAAATTCTTACGTCCGTTGCTTAAGAAATTAAATAAACTGTCCATCAAGTGGTGTTTGCTGTTGTTGTGGCTGCTGCTGCTGTTATTGCTGCTGCTGGTGGCATGTCCGAATGCCTGCCACAAGCTGACATAGCTACAGCTACAAACAGCATTTAACAAAACGAAGACTTTGAAATTGCTTTGCTTTGCTTTTGCTTGCCTTTTTAAAGCTCTTTCTTATTTGTATTCTCCTCTTTCCGCATCGCATTTCGCTCTGCCGCTGCTACGGCCGCCGTTGCTGCTGCTGATGCTCTTTTCAGGGTCACTTTTGTGTATCAATGAACTGATTTTGTTTGTTTTTCATTTCTTTTCTGTCTTTTCTGCTTGCACATGTGTGTGCGTGTTTGTGTTTCTCGCTCTCTGTGCGCCTTCTTGAGTCGACGGCAAATTGTTTAAATAAATAAAACGGCGTGTAGGAAGCAGCAAAGATCACACGACAAGCAAACGGCAAATTAACTCGCTCACACACGTACAACACGCAACCGCACGCACACACACACACATGCACACATGTTGATTGCTGCAGAAAGCAGTGCTCCTAAAACTGCTAACAGCTGCTACTGAGAGCAGACGGGAAATATTTAACATTACAACTGCTTTTGTAATGCACAGACGTATAAATATGTACATATGTATGTATTTATTATATGTTAGCTGTTCTTTACATAGGCGGTGCTTCACGTATTAAACGATTAGTGTGGATCTTTTACGACTGTTAAGCTGCATATTTACCGCAAACACGTATAAAGCTTTATATTCATTTTTTTTAATGTCGAATGTTTTAAAACAAGGTTGCAAATCGTGTTTGAACCGTAATACTTAAAGCTTAGAACTTTAAATAATATATTTAACTCGAACTTTAACCCAATTTAGTTGCCCATCAATTCAACAGAACTTTAACCCAATGAAAATTACTTTCTCTTTTAAATTGCTATTGTTTAATTTAAGTAGAACGAAAAATTTCAGCACCTGACGTCAGAGTTTGAACAAATGAATATTTGCCAGAACATGCTCTACTTATTTATTGCAAATAAACAACTAAATAAAGAAAGCAAAGAATTTGTGTATAAATTTTAAATAAAATATTTTAACTTTAGGCCACGAAATACCCAAAATCTGATGATTAAATGATGAGTTTATAAACAGTTTGTCAACCTGTTTATTAATTGCGTAAACTCAATATTCGTTTCATTCCCACACGTTGCACAAAAGCATGTCAAACTATAATTGTGCTGAGTTGGATCTTATGTGGACATTATGTGGTATTTGGGAATTTTGCTCACCTGAAAACTCTCCTGGCATCCAGCCACACGGCTCGCATACTTCACACAGCGCCCAATGTTGACACTGTGATCGTTGGTGATGCCAATGCGAACACAGCGATCCAAGTTGTTGCGCATCTTGTTGATGACACTGCTGCTCAGCAGGATGCCCGCCTCCAGGGCGCAGTAGTTGCGATCGCTAAGACCCGCCGAGCCCGAATCGTTCGACTCATCGCGAGCACTGCCGGCGGCGGGCGGTGCATCCCCATCGCCATCCACATCCCCGTCGCCATCGCCATCCAAAGCGGAGGTACCAAGGCCAACACGTGTCCCGCCCATATACAGATCGAACGTGATGCTCATGTGGTAGAGCAGGGTGTTCAGCTTGCGTGCGTCTACATAGACATTGTCGGGCACGAGGAGAAAGTAATCATAGTCCTTCAGATAGTTGTCCGCAATGTATTTGATCACGTGGAATGGACGGCGACTCTCCTGGGTGTCGGTGAAGCCGACGATGTTCTTTAGCTGGTAATTGGTCTTCACGCTGTCCGCATTGATGAAGAACTTGATCTTGTTGACCAGGTGGGCGGTGGTGCGATTAAAGGCGGTTGCATAGGTGTTGATGTTCTCCTGGGATGTCATCACACCAATGAATATCTTCTCGCGTATGCCCAACTCCGAGGAGTAATACCTTGGACGCAGAACATTTTTTACCTGCAAGGAAAACATAGACATGAGCCTCGATTAGAGATTAAAAAAAGAAGGACTCCAAAAAACGAGTTCAATTTTATGGATACTTTTGTAAAGTGATGTTTATTCAATTGATAGCATTCTTAAGCACATGTCTTATGCTGAAGGACAATAACATAAGTATTTTGTACCCATTAAACTTATCTAACCGGCTGCATGAACTGCACGTTTGGACACTTCAGAAATCAGAGCCACCAGAGACAGGCCACAAAATGCGAGACAGCTCAAGTGGCCACTTGATGATTAGATGATTATGTTATTCAAAAACGCGTAAACGAATTACAATTTTTCTTTCTCTGTCTGTCATTTTGCTTTATTCTTAAAGTACAAAAAAAAAAAAAAAAAAATTGTATTCCTATCTATTTGTACCTAGCTTTATGTTAGGGTTCAACGTGCTCAATAAAATGTTTATGTTCATGAGCCAAGAGTTAAAGTTTTCTTGGAACGCATAAAAAACACATACTTCGATCAGCTGGCAAAAATAGTTGAGCAATATGAGTAACTACTGTAATGGTAATATTAGTAATGCTGTAAATATAAGTGCATTCCAAAAGCATGTTTAGCGATAGTAAACATAAATATGGAACTATTTACTTAGACAACTTTTTAGTTAGACAGGTTATTAAACTTGTATGTAATTTACATATATTCTTCTTAGGCAGCATCTTTTAACTGGAATTTAACTTAAGCTTTAAACATTGAAACACAATTATGTATTTAGCATATGGCATATAAAAAAACTATCAGAAATATGTTTTGCATTTGCAAAACCTTAAATTTTACTTAAAAATTTTTTTTTTGTATTTTCAGAAATAAACACAATAAAAAAAACCCTATTAAAGCTTGACATCTCTCTATTTAAATACAGAGGCTTATCAATGAAACAAATACATCATAAAACTATTATCGGAACAATCGGACACGCCGCAGAAACGAAAAAAAAACACTTCCTTGTTAATTTTGTGTTTCAATCTTTTTGCTTCGCTTCGTTTTAGCTAAGTTCCTTTTAGAGGCTGCTATCGGCAGTTGAATGAAATTATATATGGCCAATTACAAATACCTTTTAATTGGCCACTGTTTATGGCCTCGTAAAGCGACGGCCTCCGCTCGAGATCGCAACTTGTTTCTTCTTAGTCTTCTTTTTTTTTTGCGTTAACAGGCGCTGACGTCACCGACACATGGCTGACCCTTGAACCACGTGTCCAGCAGGCCAATTCAAATTGGTAGTTGGCATCTTTTGCACACACACACACACACACACACACACTTGCCCAACTAGCATTGAAATGGGGGCGTGGCTAATGGCCGACTTTGGATCGCCGCAATTAGCGCTAATAACAAGCACAAATACAGGTTGTCTAGTTAGTGGCAATCATTGGGATTGCCAATTGCAACGAATCCAAGATACCCTGTAACAGTATTTACCAGCTAACAGTTAGATACCCTGTTATTTAATACACCTTTAAGAATGGCAACGATGCAGTTTTAAAACTTTGTTCTTAATAAACGTTAACAGCTTTTTGGCTTTAACTTTAGACAGATCTTCACTAATTCCAATTCACTTAAATACACATAAACACATTATAGACAACAAGTATATCCAGCTTCAGGTTAGGTTCAACAAGGTGAGTTGTTAATTTGTGATTAAGAAATCAATTCAATTTTATATATTTTTAATTAACGTTTTTAATTGTCAGCTGCAGCCGGCAAAGTTCCGAGTGCGCTCGGCTAATGAGCTGGCGATGTAACCCAATGCAGCTATTAAAAAAAAAAGCAAAAAAAAAAGAAACCCCCCAACTGCCCCGCCCCTTTAGCCGCTGCCCCTCGCTTAATTTGCATGCAAAAGTAAGATGACCTTGTGCCTAAATTACGGCACCTTATGCCACAACACCGCTCCGTACGCAATTAATTGTGTAAATATCGAAGCACAACACAACACAACACACAACAGGTAAACATTTGCCATTTGGGGGGGCCCCTGCCCCCTTCCCCTTCCGCTGCCCCCTTCTCCCTTCCCCTGCGCCAGGCTAAAAAATAATATTTTCTCTATGCTGCTGTGCGGGTAAATGAAAATACTTTCCTAAATATGTCTGCATGTGTTGGCGCAAAAATTCCACAAAATCGAAAATCGAAAGCAAATATTGACCGCCCCAAATCCAATTTCAATTTCGATTCACAATCTAAAATATTAGTGCTGCAAAATTTATTTGCGTTGGCTTTTAACGTTTTCATCTGAATTATGAATGCGTTCAAGCAAATGGAATTCAATATGTGATTCAACAATTGCTTTCGGAAGAAAGTTGTAGATTGCAAGTGTCTGCTTACAAATTCAACTTACTAAATTTAAATATTCCTTAAATTGTTTCTATTTATAAACTAAATAACGAATACGCCATCTAGCGGCCTGTATGAGAACAAGCTTAACAATATTACAAGAAAAGTACTTTTAAAATGTTTCTCTAAATCGATCCATCTTTGTAAAATACATGTTTTCTAATCTAAATTGATCTCTTTATTATAAAAATATTAAGAGCTAAAATTGGCTTTTGTAAGTTAATGAAAGTTTAAACAATAACAACAAAGTATTCTCTGCAATATAATAGACTATTCCCAAAAGGACAAAAACGAGCATATTAAGTGTGTTTAACTGTTGAGGATCTTAACCAATTACATAGTCTATTTTATGCCAAAACTAAAAGCTCTAAATCATCTGTTTATTTATTTAATTCACTCATTTAAGTATTTTACAGGCAGTCAAAGTTATATTATTGCCCACAAATCTAAGGCGTTGCCCAACTGGTTAAAAAGCGGGGCGTTGCCACAGTTTCACGTGATTTAAACCAGTTGCGAATTCTAAGCGCATTTATTATAGAGTTCAATTAAACTTAATGTTATTTGTGACCTGTCAACGCGCATTTAGATTCGGGCACGTGGCTGCCAAAAGTCAATGTTCTTTTTTATGGCTTTCTGTTTTTCCTCTCATATATATATATATATATATATATATATATATATATATTGAGCTACTTTTAACAATTGATAAGCAAAAGACACGACAACAGCCTTGTGACGTAACAGCAGCCTACGGAAGTAACTAAAAAAAAGTGCGTACAAATATGAGAATTTGAGTTGAATTTTTTTACAAATATTTTTTTGTTGTGGTTGTTATTGTATTTCTTAAGCAATTGATAGGCGCAAAAGTAGCTGACAATAGCCCAAGTTTTGTGCCAAGTGTGTGGAGCGTTATCAACGGGCTACCTTATCAGTAAGCAGAAGAAGATATTTATAACAACAAAGTAAGCGAGCAACGTCACCAATGACAACAATATACCAATTTCCATTCCACAAATTTAATTAAACATAGATATTGAGTTATGTTTATTTGTGGCACAGCTGCCGTCGCCTTATTGCCGCGTCGCATAGCTCAGCCCCGCGCGGCCCGCACCTGGTTTACAATTTACATTTGCTGGCGCTCCAATTGGATGCAGCCGCGCCAATTGGAATCACACACCAAACGAATTGAATGTGACTCAGGCCCAAAGGGTTCAAGTTGACTGGTTTATATGGCCCAGCAATGTGCTGGGGCCTCGGGTTGGGTTTCTGGTCGGCGCACAGGGTGTAATAAATGAATCTTAAGATAACTTTTGCCACGGGCACATTTCATATTCATTTGTATGTATATAGTTTATATGTATATATACATATGGGCCATTTTAAGGCCGCTACTTTGGGTGTTGTGTTTGCCATGAATGAATATGACTGTGCAGAAAGCGCCCAACAAGTTGCAGTCATTAGAAACAAACTTCATATTTGCAGCGAGCAAAAACAATTATCAGCTATATAATTTTATAATGATTTAATAACAACATTTAAAAATAATCTACATTTCAAATCATTGTAAGCTTAAGTGTCTTCTTGATAAAAGAGTAAACAATGTCAACTTACTATTTGACGAAATATGTTTATAATATAACAGTATTTATTTACAAATATTCTTGATTTATGCTCATTATATAGAAGTATAGAAATTTCTTAAAAAATACATTAAATAAGTGTAATAATAATATATAATAATAATAATAAAATAGAAGGAGATTCTATATCATATTTATGAACAGAAATTCTGGGCTGAAAATATAAACGACCTTGGTGTGAAAGCTGAATAACTTAAGCAGAATTTGGTTGGATTTTTCTTTAAGTGTAGCTACGCAAAATATGTATACAAAAAAAACTAGCTGCAAATACGATATTAAATTTATAAAATTCACATTATCTTTATTACGTTTATGCACATATTTAACTATTTTCTTTAAACTTTGACAGCTGGAAATATTAAATTAATTTTAAAGAGGAAGCACAGCTGCGTAAACAATATAATTGTAATGTATTTGTTTAATATTGTGTCACACACATTTGATTTGCTTAAAGCTTAATTAGTTTGTTGTAATATGATATAAAAAATTAAAATGTTTGTAAGCTTATTAGCGTGTGAAAATATATTTTTTCTATTTAAGTAATTTATAACATAATAAGCTATGTCTATGCTGCTAATTCATTAACAGACGAAATGCATTCAATTATATTTAGGATATTCATTCGCATGCACCAAAAAAATTCATTTCACCAAATTTAATTACTCAGTTGAGTTCTTTCAAAAATAAGAAAGTTGTTATCTAAAATAATGGGTATTCCCGTTGTTTTTCGACTGATTCATAGGTGCTTTTGTTTGTAAATGAATGTTTATTTAATATTTGTTTTAACCCGAAATAGTTTTCGTTGTACGAATTCAAATGTTAAAAACACGTCTTTATAAACTTAATCGGTCAACTAAATAGTGACTTTAAAATGTGATGCGATTCCACTGAAATGATTCGAGTGCATTCAATGTACAGATAAATAGATCGTTAGTCGCTTGAGGCAAACACCTTTGTGTCGCACAATTGCAATTATAGTTAAATTTACATTTTTACTGGACTACCTATGCCTAATACTACCACAACATGTGCCCGTATACCGAATGGTATATTGCATGTGTCTCAATCTAAATCTAAATCTCAATCTAAATCTGAATCTGAATCTGAATCTCGGCTCGTTTTCAATCGGGCACAAGAGCCAACTGGGCAACTGGACAAGTGGGCAAGTGGGCAATGTGCATTGTATTGCATTGCATTGACTTGGATTGGATTTGACAAATCTTAATTGAAAGAAGTGCGCAGGCGGTTCCCGTTCGTTACAACAGATCGTTGCTCGGTGGCTGGTGGGTTGGTGGGTGGGTGGGTTGGTTTTGTTGGTTTAGCTATAAATGCCGTTTGGCTGGGTCGACTCTGTCTCGCGCTTATGACAATTAATTGAGAACGCTATTGTGCGCTATTGTAGACACAAAAAACACACACACACACACACATGTCTTATAATATGGGCATAGATATAGATATACATATAAATATAAATATGTGGACCTTAAGCCGGAAATGCGACGCGCTATTCAATTAAGTCGGCTGAACAAAAAATACTTCTCTATAGATTCAGCTGCTTGGCCTTTGCAATTGCGTGTACGTAATCAAAATTGCATTAGCTATGGCAAACTTAATGACAAGTTTGAAAATCTGTAAAAACATCTGCCTGCTAAAAAACGATCAGAGAGTATTCCGAATTAAAGCTTAAAGTTTGCCCTTTTTACTCCCAAGATTGAGTTCTTATATGAATTTTAGCTATAAAAGCTTTTAATTCAACAAAATCTAAATTTAATTTTGTTATTTTTCATATTTGTTTACTTCCTGCCTTAAGTCGGGTCAGCTTTTGATCTGTAATTGGGCATATTTAGAGGCATGCCATTAATCATGAACAACTATGATTTAAGTGCTAAAATGATTGCTTTTAGCAGTTTAATCAGCTGATCGATGGTGCGTAGTACAAAGATAGACTAGCTCAACTTTGTTAGTTGTACTTTCTATATAATTGCACCTGACTGCTAATTGATAAGTTGCTTTATTTATAGATGCTCCGTATGCGCTGATAACTCGTACAAGTGAATTGTGACAAGACCAACAAAAAAAAACCAGGTAAAACAAGAGATTTTTTGTCAATGCTTCTTCGCCTGGCCATTGCCGCCATGCATCCCGCCCAAGATCAGATACTTGTCGAACAGATAGTCACCGACATCGTTCTGGGCGCGCTCCAATTGCCTTATGTAGTCGGCCAGCACCTTTTGGCCGTCTACTTGCTCCTGCAGGAAGTTGGCCTCAATAAAATCGCACAGATTGGGATCGTTCTCCTGGTTGGCCAACGCGTGCACATCCAACAGATGCTGATTGACCTCCAGCTCCATAATGAGCGCATGCTTGAGTGCTGAAATTGTATCCTCGAACTGCGGCACAGGCTCCGGCACGACGCCCAACCGTATGGAGCCACCACGCTTATTCATATACTTCATAATCTTCTCGGCGTGTTCGCGCTCTTCGGCGCTCGCCTGCAGGAAGAAACTGTAGACGCCCGGGGAGCTGACATCGGCCCGGTCGAAGTGATAGGCCTACAGTTCCGGATATTTATATATAAATCTTACTAAGTATTATATATATATATATATATATATATATATTTGTCTATCTACCCATATCTTTATTTAAAGCATCTATAAGTTTATCTTTTACCTAATTTATATCTTATACCATATCTTCAGCTGCAGTTATAAGCAACTATATATATATTTATACTGCCTATCTGCACAAATCCATAAAGATATATATCTATATGTTTACCTATACTCATTTCATATATATTCATGTCTGCATTCGTGTATACCCCTACATACGTTATATCCTTATCAGCATCTATAGTATGTATATTTTTATATTATAACTATCTGCATCTATTTGTATATATTTTTATATAAACAGTTATATATTTCTATAACAATATACCTCCAATATACATTTTTATATACATATCTATCACTTTATCTGCTTTTATATCTGTCGATAATTTCATATCATTACCTATATACAAATCTATGCCTATATTCATACCTAAATCTACGTATTTTACTTTACCTATACCTTTACATTATTATCTGCTGCTCTATCTATATCTACATATTTGAAATTATCTAGCTATCTATCTTTACATCTACATTTATCTGCATCCACATACATATATCTTTATCTATTTCTATCTCTCTATATTTATGTCCTTGTCTACAATATCCAAGGCTGCTCACCATGGCCAGGTATTGATGGCAGGCCTTTAGCTCCATATTAATCTGATCGTTTAGTTTATCTTCGCAGCTTTTGGCGAAATTCTGTCGCATCAACATGCACATGCCGCGCATCATCCAAGGATAAACTTTCGCCATGAAAAATGCTTGCAAATTACGCAGAAAGCCAAAGATAGTCAAAATGATTCTAAATATAAACACGAAAATTTACAAAAAAAAATTTAATATTTTTTTTTACGATTTTTAACTGATTTGTGCCTGAATTGCAACTAGATCTATTTATATGGTAGACAGTTGTTAAAAAAGCTTTAAAAAAATACAACTGCAAAGGTAAAAACTTTTAGCTATTATTTCATCTTAAACTTTGTATTGTAAGTATATATGTATGTATAAAAGAAAATATTTTATGCGCAAAAACTATAAGAGATAAAGCCTTCAAATGTAAGCAAGGCCGACTGACTCCTAAATGTATCTCATAAAATCTAGAGAATCTTCTTGTCAAGCATATTAACTAGTCAATTTTTTAAATATGTGTGATTCAAAAATCAATTTGCTACTAAGTATAATAAGGGAATATGAATATCAATAATCTGTCTTATGCAGTTGTATTTTTGATGATTTTTATATTTCATAACACTGTGCGATGATCATGTAAGATCTCTTGCTTGGACCATGCGGGGTCAGAGGTTCAAAGTGCACATCCAACTATGTGATTTCACTTATTTTCCACTTTTTGTGTCAGCAGAGCACTTAGTCAGTGTACACACACACACAAACAAACAAAACACACTCTCACACACACACACACTGGCATATATGTATGTTATATGTTTGCTTAGGCAACAACAACATGTTGTTAAGTAAACTCGACTTATTGTCATTTACTTGTATTAAGTGAATGGAAAACGACTTTTTGCTCAAGTTTTTGTTTCATGGGTTTTTGGTTTTTTTTTTGTTTTGTGCGAACGAGTTTCAAATATTATCTTTCGCTCGTGTCATCCACTAAGTTACTTACGCACATTAAACAAAAATAATAATAATAATAAACCCACACACGCACACAATCGCATAGCTATTAAGTCGAAATAATAAGCATTACTTTTGAGCACACGAAACGCATATCATCGTTAAAGCCGAACAATTTTGTTGTAGTTTGAGCGAACGTACCAAACAACTTTCGTGTTATACAACACTGCATAAAAAGTCGTTTGTTTCATTCCATTGTTCCAAATATTTAGCTAGATTTCAAGTAGGACAATTAAAGATTTAAATAGAGGTTCAAATGAAGCGAAACAATAAAATATTAAAATGATTGGATAGGCAGCTTAATTTAGGGTTATAAAGAAAGAGCAGAGTTTTTTTAGAGAGAGATTTTCAACTGTATCTAAGTGGTTGATTGTTATTTATAAAAGTGCAAGAAACTTTAACAAATGCGCATAATTTAAAAAAAAATAATACTAGACACAAGTATAAATTCACCAAAATTTATCAAGTTAATAAATATACACTTTTCCCTACTTTTTTTCCACGTTGCTGAATTAAAACGCAAACGTATGCATTGTTAACTGAATAAAAATATAAAAAAAGAATAAAAAACAAACAGACAAACAAAAACTCAAAAATTGTATGGCGCACAAGAAAGCAATAAAAAGAAAGAAGATTTTCTGCACAACGCAAGTAAAATACCCTATGATAAAGCGATATATTAATACTGGAAATAGTTTTTGAAGGTATATAGTTAATGCGCCAATATAAACGTAATTATTAATCGGAAATGGAAAATTTTAGATATCATATATATATGAGGCATGATTAATAAAAGAAAAAACAAGGAAATACTTAATTTTAGTGTAAGCTGATTTTTAATCGATTTTCGTTGGTTTATTTTCATGTTGCTCGCATTTAATTCAATAAATTTCGCTGTGTTCGATTAATGCCGACATATGTACATATGTCTGTACAATTCAACATATGTATGTATGTTAGCATTTTTATGTGTTATAGGTATGTACATATATGTATACGGTATCAGCTATCAGTTATTTACTTGACTCTCGCCTATAAGTGAAATGCGTTTATTTATTTAAATGTAATTTATGCGCGCGCCAGTGGAATTTTCGCCGATCGCATGTTCTTTTTATTAACTTTTTTTTGCTTCTGATCAAATTATTTTGCAAACAGAGCTGAAATTGGCGCTCACTGTAAGTGCCCAAATGTAACTGTTACCATGTAAATCACCAGCGTGTAAAAGAAAGACGACAAGATAGAGAAAGGGAGGTGAGCGCTTTAACAGGGCATTTGCATTTACAGTGACTCTCAAACCACGCAGCTGCTGCGCACCGAGCATTAATTACCGAGAAATGGTTTCTCTGTTCTTCCAAATTTAACAAAGCAACTACTGAAAAGTGGTTGCTCGCTTTTTGGACTGGTTGCATGTCTTCATAAAAGCCGCATTAACGACAGCAGTGATAAGAGCAATTGAAGCCGAAATAATGAAAAGTGACGTCTGCGCTGACGCTGCCCGACGCATGTGTGTGTTTATGTGTGCATGCATGTGTTCTGCTCGCAATGAGGAGGTAGGCGAAGCACGAAAGCGAATGCGATAAGCAGGAAGGTCAATAAATTGCTTGATATAATGAGCCATGTGCACAGACACAGACACACACTTCCACGCACACAAATCATCATACATGCCCACAAATGTATCCACATTTACATGTTCACACATACATATGCAAACATAGGACGCACTCTCTGCGGCGGCTAGCAGCGCTCTGATTGGCGCTTTGACCACGTGCAGAAAAAGTTATGATTTCGCGAGCGCAAGAGGGAAAGGGCTATAGTTACGTTGAGATGGATTTTGTGTTTGTTTTCTTTTGGACTTACCGGCTTTTTAGCCGCCAGCGGCTTATTGATCAAATTCAAATGCGGCTCAACGTCCTGGCCGAAGCGTTCGATTAGCAAATTCTCGGCAATCTGCTGCGGGCACTCCTCCTGCTGCACCAGCTTCCAAATGTCCTGCGGTATATAACAGCTGAGCACCAGGCCCAGCAGCAGCCCGATCACAAAGTAATGATTGCGACTCGACGCGGACGGTCTACGCATGTTTTAGGCGAGTGGCAAATGAGTTTACACACATACATATGTACCCTGAGGATGTGCTGATGCTCAACGGCGTCTCGTTGTCATGTGTACATTTTGTTGTTGCACGCACACTGCTGCTGATGCTGCTGCTGCTCCTTCCTCTTCTTCTTATTCGTCTGCTACGTATGTTGCGTCGTTTCGTTTGGTTTGGTCTTATTTTCTTTTCGTGTTCGATTTTTTTGTGTTTTTGGCGGAAGCGATAAGCGTTCTGAGAGAACTCAAACAAGTGCGCTGACTGTGCCGGCTAATTTTGGCACTCGTTGCGTGTTGTTGTTTGCTGTTGTGCTGTAGCCGCTGTTTGCATTTGGCGCATTTTTACAACTCATTCACAAATGCACAATCCTTCATTTAATACACATTCACTACACTGCACCCTTTTATTCGTGTCGAGACGAAACACATTTAAAAAAAATATAGATTGAACAACCGCGAACAAGCGCCGACTGGCCGCCGCACACCGTGTAACGTAAAAAAATGGGATCTTCAATCTTCATTCGTTTTGCACACTTAACAGACGCCTTTGTTTCTGTTAGCTCGCTGTTATAGTAAAGTGCTAACAAGCTGTTATGTTATAAGTTAGTATGGTGCGCACTGATCATGCCACCCAAGCAAAATTCGCAGTACAATATGTTGATTAAGCATAGTTCATATATTTGCAATATTACAGGCAACTCAATACCCCAATTAAATAAACAAACTTTTTTGAAATAGTAAAATATTTAGGTTTTGTATGCACATAAAAGTCAACTCACCATTTATTATCTAATATTAGCCGTACTGTTAATAAGTAATTTTTAAGTGTATTAATTGTATGGATTTGTCTCATTTTAAAAATGTTAACATTTATGCGATGATTGACGAAGCACTGTACCAGAGAAATGTTAACAACGATCTCTTAACAGTCTGTTATTTCTAACATGGCGTTTATTTTTGCGTTAACAGAAAAGTTAACTTTTAACTCAATATTGCGTTACTGCTTTCGCCTTCGCATTGTTGACATTGCCGGTGGTCAACGCATTTGTCATAAATTCGCCAAACAATCCGAGATGGCTGTGGTTGTGCTGGACAATGGCGCGTACACAGCTAAAGTGGGACTTGCAACGCAGGACGAGCCCCGGGTGGTGCCCAACTGCATAATGAAGGCGAAAAGCGAACGCCGTCGCGCATTTGTTGGCAACCAAATCGATGAGTGTCGCGACACTTCGGCGCTCTTCTACATTCTGGCCTTCCAGCGTGGCTATCTGCTGAACTGGGATACCCAGAAGACAGTGTGGGATTATATATTCAGCAAGGACGGCATCGGATGTACGCTGGAGAACCGCAACATTGTTATTACCGAACCGCAGATGAACTTCCAGAGCGTGCAGGAGGCAATGCTCGAGATGCTCTTCGAGGAGTATCGCGTGGCGGGCATGTACAAGGCCACAGCCGCTGATCTGGCTGCGTTTAACTATGTGGCAGACAGTGAGGAACGTACTACAATGCAAACACTCAACTGCATCATTATCGATATCGGGTACAGCTTCACGCATATTGTGCCATTTGTGCTAGGGCGACGCGTGCTGGAGGCCATCAGGCGGATCGATGTGGGCGGCAAGGCCTTAACGAATCACCTTAAGGAGCTCATATCCTATAGGCATCTAAATGTCATGGATGAGAGCCATGTGGTGAATCAAATCAAGGAGGACGTATGCTTTGTGGCCGAAGACTTTAAGAATGCGATGAGCGTGCATCAAAATGAGAAGCGGCGAAAAGATATTGCTGTTGAGTATGTTCTACCTGACTTTACAACCGTTAAACGTGGCTACATACGCGTACCGGGCCAGCCACGCGAGGACGAGGAGCAACAGCAAATGGTGCCGCTGTGCAATGAACGCTTCACTGTACCGGAGGTGCTCTTCAATCCCTCGGACATTGGCATTGCGCAGGTGGGCATACCGGAGGCTGTCGCCGATGCACTGCAAGCGTGCCCCTGGGAGGCGCATCGCGAACTTCTACTAAATATACTGATTGTCGGCGGCAGTGCACAGTTTCCCGGATTCTTGCCACGCCTCAAACGCGACCTGCGCGCTCTGGTCCCAGACGACTTAGAGGTATCCCTGATATGCCCCGAGGATCCCGTTCGCTATGCTTGGTACGGCGGCCGGGAAGTGGCAACCAGTCCCAATTTCCATGAGTTCATCTACACGCGCGATGACTACGAAGAGTTCGGCATCCATGGCCTGCAGCAGCGTTAAATAGACTAAATAGGCTATGCGCATTGATTACCTTGTTTATAAATTATTTGTATAGCTTAAAATTGTGAAGTGTAGTGTGTATGTATGTGTGTGTGGGTGTGTGTGTGTGGCTGTGTATTAGCTTAGCGGCATTAAAGAAATTATGAATGTAGCATTTAGACATTTTAATGCCACGTTTTATCTTTATAATGAAATTTGCTTTTTGAATTTATGTATTTGTATTAAATTTAAGGTATTATTTTTTGTTAAGACGATGAAGCAGCACTTGTGTCGGGCATA
This sequence comes from Drosophila lacertosa, assembly GCA_004143845.1. NCBI lineage: Eukaryota > Metazoa > Arthropoda > Insecta > Diptera > Drosophilidae > Drosophila > Drosophila lacertosa. The sequence goes on along the minus strand of SCDZ01000517.1, from coordinate 25,029 downwards.
ATCTCCTCTGAGCTCAGCTATTTTTCTGGATTAGCCTCGAGCGAGACGCATTTGAAGGAAAAGCGTATGCACTCATTGGTCTGTTACTTTGATAATAGATTATTTTAACATATTTTTCCGATTATGATCTTACATAATATGTAAGACTTATGAGCATTGTGAAACTATATACAAATGTATGTCTATCATATCGATCACATAGCAACAATTTGGCAAACATTAAAAGCACCATTGTGGGTTAATTTAATAACATTTTCAAAAAGGTCTAAAAATCACCCAATATTTAAAGTCACATAAGATTTGGATTGAACTTTTAGTTTGGTTTTCATTATATTTGAACTAAATATATGCTAGTATACATACGAATTTGTTATTTAAACGATAACCTAAGAACTGAGTCAAGTGACGACTTTTGTCAACCGTGCGCCATTCAATAAACAGTACGACTATAATGTAACTACTGAAAACAAACTTAAGCATATTTTTATAATTCTTTAGTACAAGTTGCTTTAGTTGCATTTGTGGCACAATATATATGCATATATATTTAGAAGCACCGTGTATTGCAGCAATTTACAAACATTTTCGCGATAAGTGAGATGTTTTTTTTCGGAACGAGGCCCATTCGCAAATAATTATTAAAAATTAAACAAAAAAACAAGCTGTATCTCTACATAAACTTAGAAATTTAGGTTTTGCGAGGCGGGTGTGGTACTGCAAAGACATAACATGGCGCTGGCCATAAACGCTCTACATGCTAAAAGATTCGCCGCAACCACAGGTGCCCTTGATGTTTGGATTGTTAAACACAAACTCGCTGGACAGCTTGGATTCCACAAAGTCCATTTCGGTGCCTGCGGGCGAACACAAAGACGTTAAAAAAACATCAGCTAGCACTTATATAACGAGGCAGCCTGCTTACCTAGCAAAGATAGTTGCGCCTTCTTATCAATGAAGACCTTGACGCCATCCTGCATTACTTCCTCATCCAGTTTATCTGACCGTACCGAAAAAGACAACTTAATTAGTGTGACAATAAACAATTACTAGGGTTATACCCACCTTTGGTGCTGGCATAATCGAGTGTGTAGGAGAGTCCGTTGCAGCCGCGCTGACGCACACCAACCTTGAGGCCAATCTGTCGTACAAATTTAGAAATGCAGCAGATCTAACTATATTCAAATTTTACCGTAAACTTACCACGTCTGGTTTGTCCTGGATTAGCGATTTGATGCGTTGCACTGCAGCGGACGTCTATTAGGAGATAAAGAAGTATGACAATAAAGCAAAACGTAAACAACAATGGTCGATTGGTTTATTAGCCCAAGTTTTGCTTGCTGGCTGTTACTTCATCTCAGTATTAAGAATTTCATCACAACTTGTGGTACTTACCAGCGTTAATGCGGCACGCGTTGGTATTAATTTGCGTCCCTTGACGGCGCGCACCGTTGCCGTTGCCACAACACGTGTTGCCATTTTCTGTTCAAGATTTATATAATTTGTTTTCTCTACTAATTTCAACAAACTCTGTTCTGTTCGAAAAGTGTTACTAAACACAAAATTTCACTCAGCCGTTTGCTTCAGTGTTGGCTAACAAAATCAGACCAATTTTGACAACACAAGCTATCGTTTGCTTTTGCATTGCGTCACAAATGCCTCAATATTTGAACGGAATATGTTATCTGGGGAAAATTATTATTAATGCATTTTAAATTAATTTTTTATTGTTTTAAATTCAAATAAACTATAAAATAAAATTATCAATATGCCGTACATCTTGAGATTCATATATAATGATATATAATTAAATTGATGTGACGCAAGCATCTAAAGAGTATAAATTACGTAATCTCTTGACATATGTTAGTCATGCACCCCAATATTATCGACGGATTTTTGTAGCAATGTTATGTTATCGATATATTTGGTAGATTATTGTCCGTTTCATATTTATAGACAGTGTACACAATGAGCGCTTTAAAACAAATGTACAAACTGTATGCCAGTGCCAGCAGATGCTCACTGGCTCCCGCCGCACGAACCCTTTTTAATGCACAAAATCAAAGCCGGCGGCAGTACCATTTGTTGGCCGTATCCGCATTACCAAACAACAAACACACGTGCCTGCAGTGCGCCACTTTCAGCGACAAGCTCAAACCAGAGGCGGTAAGCGAAATAGCAGGAGATGCAGCAATCGAACCGAATTCACATCTATTCCAACTGAAGCAAGATGAATCCAAGCGCGTGGCCACCAACAGCATACCCTTGGCGGAGCTACAGACAAAAATGCAACTGATCTATACGTGCAAAGTGTGTCAAAGTCGGAACATGGAGACCATATCCAAGGTGGCCTACAACCGTGGCGTCGTCATTGTTACCTGTAAGGGCTGTGCCAATAATCATCTGATCGCGGACAACTTGAATTGGTTCACCGATCTCAATGGCAAGCGCAACATCGAGGAGATACTAGCCGAAAAGGGCGAACAAGTTGTGAAAATTGTTAGTGATAAACATGAGTACCTACCAAGCGAATAAAAATTAATCAAATCCTTACATTGTTAACTATAAACGAAGGCCACTTTATTGAGTAGGTCTCGCAACCGATTGAACAGCGGCAGCGGCATTGTCTGCAGCGCCGCATAGCATTGACTGCGGCACGGCGACTTGGGCGTAAGCACCAAATGCGTTAGATAGAGCATCTCGTCCAGCGGCAGCTGAGCAATGGGCGCTTCACTTGTGCATTGTATCTCATCCAATTGCAGGTGCGGCAATTGCTGCGTCCAATAGCCTAGCATATAGCTGCCCAGAGCGGCAGCAAAGCGCACATGCATCAGCCAGCAAAACATACGAGATACATTGGAACTGCCGCTGGCTACAAAGTGGTAAATGTTGTGCACAAAGCTGGCGCTAGCTGAGCATGTTATGCCCTCGGCTAGCTTATCACAGATCATTTGACGCAGTATGTAGCAGCGTGTGTACAAAATGCTCTCTTCAGACTCGCGGAACAGCTGCAGCCACAGTTCGCAGTCGATGAACCGTATGGCGCGCTCCAGTGCGGTTTTTATGTCCTCGACCGTGGCCAGTCGAAAAATGCGTCGCACCAGCTGCCGCATTTGTAGCACGTTGACATTTAGCTCGACCGCTGCTGTTGTCGCTACGTCCAGCGTCGTATTGTTTGCCTTTTCTTGGGCAATTGCCGACCAATCCATATCCTTGATGACGCTCCAGGCTGGCTGTGCTTCAGCAAACGCTTTCTGCATGTGATACAAAAGCGGCGCATGCGCGTGGCCGTTGCGCGTGCCGCTGATAACGCTGGCGCATAGCTTCCTGATGCACTGCGCCCGATCCCTTTCGCTGTTGTCGTAGAAGTGTTGTATGGCACCATGCGCGTTGACGGACTTCAGCCGCACAGCCTCGACGAGCTCATCGCCGTAGCGCGCATGACATTCGTGCAGGTACAATGTGGCTTTCAACATACATTCGACATCCGTGTAGCTTAAATCGAGAAGATGCTGCTGCTGTTGACCCGCTTGCATCTGGTCTTGGCAATCCATCAGCCAGGCAAGCAATTTGGCGGAATGTTTTGCCGCTTGATCTAGCGTTAGATCGCTGTTCACGCTCAGCTCATTTTGTATGTACACATCCATCGCAATGTTAATGCTACGTTTTCCTTTTTTTATTTATTTTTTATTTTTTACATATTAATTCATTTTATGCGTTGCACTGTTATGTTTGTTATTATTATGATTGATAAATGCATTTGAATTGTGGATGTGTTATCGATAGGATGGCTCTGTAAGCGAGCATCTCTGTTAATTCGACAAGTTTGCGTAGTGCTGCCAATTGGAATTGCGCGGTATATTGGCAAAAACGGCTGGGCAGCACTAGCCCTTTAAATTGAAGATTCTCGACCTAACAGTTGGGTGCAAGTGTATTGTATGCTCTTTGAATTTTATTTTATAATATATATAGTCAATGAGTTTACTCATATCTCTCCATATCTTTCTCTCTTCCATTAAAGTTACATTTACTCATTAAAAAGATAAACATAAAATGCATAACATAGACTTAAAGTTATATCAAATACCTATGCCCTCCTTTCTTTTTTCGTGCATTGTTTTTTTTTTTCGTTTTTTATTTCTGTATTTTCCTTTTTATATATATAAACAAGAATCAAAGCGTAATGTGCATGTTATGCATTTGCTTTGTATTACACATATATATCCATGTGGGTATGCTAGACTTAAGAAAATAAAAATATATTAATTATTTGTTTAGTGTTATTATAATTTCTCTTTTCAAAAATAGGTTTGCAAAAAAAATAATATAAAATTAAGAAAACAGCTTTGAATATATTGATGTAGATTGATACTTTCAATATGAATGATGTTATTCTTTGTTTGTTTTGCTTCTTTGCGTGTTTTTCTTTATGTTTGCTTTCTCTTCTGCTTGTTTTTACTGTTTTTCTTCGATTCTTCCCTTACTCTTCTTGAAAATTTATGAAAATATATATGTAGATATATATATATATGTATATATATACATATATGAATGTATATATTATATATATTGTATACGATATACGCGCGAAAATTAATAATTAATTCAACATGTTTTTTTTTTATATATACTATATAACTATATGTACTATATGTATATGTTTTTGTCGCTGTTTTTTTTTTTTTTTTTTTTTTTTTTAATTTTTTTTTTTTTTTTTTTTTTTTTTTTTTTTTTTTTTTTTTTTTTAGGAATTCTTGAATTAGTGTGTGAGTGTGTGTGTTTGTTTCTTAATCAAGCGTGTGTGCTTGTTTATTGTTGTAGCTGTTTTTCAAGTTGTAATTTATGTTGGTTATTTTGCTTATTGGGTGTTCGGACGGCACAGCTTAGGCAAAGCCAAAGCCCTCGGAGCACTCATGTATGGCCTTGAGCAGACAGCTGCGCAACTTATCATACGACTTGTACATGGGCAGATCCAGTTGATTAAAGCTGCGAAAAAAGTTAAATTTTATATATATATATATATATAACAATAAAATACAATTGACACCAATGCTTACCAGGTGTGTGCGCAAGGCAAACGATCTGTGGAGCGATCATCACGATGTATTTGGAACTTTTGTATGCCATTCATGCCCTCCAGGGAGCCGAAGCCCTGCAACGGTACCTTCGAGGTGCCAGTGACAAACTGTAGGAATTTAGCACGATCCGCCTGATCGAAGCTGCGCAACGCGCGCCAAAACCATTGAATCTGTCAATCAAAATGCGTATATTAAAAATACATTAAAAACAAATCTGTTTATGTTTATATGGTAGACGCACCTGTGCCGATTTAGATGTGTATTTGTGGTACTCTGTGTTTGCTTTTAGATCTTCAATATCAATATCCGGCAAGCCGGATATGAGAAGCTCTAATTCCTGTTCGTTAAATATGGATATTAAATGCTTTGGAATTATATCATAGAAGCCTTCAAGGAATGCGTCCAATCTGAAAAAATATAATAAAATAAAACAGTTAAATACCAATTTAAATAAGTTAAAGGAATGGTGATAAATTTTATGGATTCTCTACTCACTGCTGACGTATGGAGCCGCTCATTTTAAGCTGGCAAACGAGTTGAACATATTCAAATTTATTCTCCTCGTTAACGGCAATGTCGCGTCCATTTGGCTTGAGATCACGGATTTGTGTGACGCCAAACTCTTGCACCTCAGTCGAAAAGGTTAACTCATAGCCGAGCGTCGATATATCGTTTTTCATCAGATAGTCCAGCCCCTTATAGAATTCATAATCCTGTGATTCCATATCCGTATGCTTTACCTGTTTGCCCAGAATGTGCTTATAAAATGAGCGTGTGAAATAGCACTCCAACAGCTTATTATCATGCACGGCCTTGGCTGTGAGCGAAATAGAAAGAGATAGGAATCTATAGCTAAACAGAAAGAGCGAGAGAGGGCAACTTTGTTACTTACCAATTACACGACCGACGAACTTAAAGTAGCTCAGATGGTTGGGATTCGCATGACTCGATGGATTGATCATGTAGGTGACGCGATCACCCGGCGATACACAGAACAAGGCATACATAGGATTAAATATCTCGCGCGATATTATCACATACCATTCACGCAACAGGCCGCCAGCATCTTGGCCCTCCTCGTCTAATGAAATCAATTTAAATCATTTCAAGCTGGACATAAAGCAGCAATTAAAATGGACTTACCCTCGAAAACAATGTAGAAGCGATTCTTCCATTCCTCGGGACCGAGACGATAGAGCACACGGAATGAATCCTCAAAGACGGTGACACGTCGCACACTCACGGTGTGCTCCTCGCGGCGTATGCCCTCGTCTAGGCGCTCCAATTCGGTCTGGAAATATTTGCGCTTCACATCGAAGTCAAGGATGCGCGTGTGATCCACTAGCACGGCAAACGGTCCGTCGGAAAGATGCGTTGCCGACTGCCTTAGGATTTGATTGAGCACCGTGCGATGTTTTTCGGCAAACTGCAAAAACTTCTGACGATCCTGTTTAAGTTGGGCCTCGTGTGCGGTTAGCGCCACCAGCTGACCAGCAGCGCTTATGGAACCATCCTGCATGCGGGATTCATCTGTGCAGCAAACAGAAATGAATATTAAAATTGAATTTAAAGTTATTATGTATTTTGTGTGCTTACCATCAAAACTAGTTGAATTTTGGGCTTGGCTGCTGTTGCTGCTGTTGGTGCTTTCGTCCAGCTGGGGACTGTTGTCGGCGACTGGATTCGGCACAACGCGCAAACCAGCGCCGGCCGCTGCATTGCCGGCGGCACCGCCGCGTCCGGGCTTTTTAGGTATGACGCGATGCGAGGCGTGTATGCGAAAGAAGGCCTCAACGGTCGGCTGCAGTACCAAAACGGCAAACTCATCCTTGGACTCCTCCAGGGCCACCAGGCACTCGCTCAACGTGTGCCACAATACGTCCAGGCAAAGTATTTGACTTAGCGTCGGCTTGGCAGCGCTTAAAGAGCCGCCATTGTCATTGTTACTATTGGATGAGTCGCTGGTGTCCATGCTGCTGACACCTGCAGCAGCATTTGTTGCATTTGCTGCAGCAGCTGGTGTTGGTTCCGCATCGCCAATGACATCAATAATATCATCACTGTCGTCGTCCTGGCAGTGCTTCAGCTCGTAAATCTCGCGCACCTGCATAAAGATCTTGAGCGTGCGCAGAAAATATGGCTGGGCCGATGAGTTGGACATGAGCTTCTTCATCGAGGGCAGCTGCAGCTCACAGGTGGGCTTGGCATTCTTTGGGGCGGAGATGATGACCGATTCTGATGTAAAACGATCCTGCATAGTGCCCTCATGGACGGTTAGGTTGGTTAGTAATGTGGCGCCGGCGCTGCTGCTGCTATTGTTGTTGTTGTTATTATTGTTGTTGTTGCTGCTGGTGCCAATGCTGCTGCTGCCGCTGGGCTTGTTGCTGTCCGCCTGTTGTGGCTGGCCGAGCGTATTGTAGGCACGTATCTCGTTAAGCAGCATCTGAATGGCCTGACGCACTTCCTCGGCCAAACCGAGAATGGCCGCTGTCAAGTACTGTATGAATATGGCATTTGATGCCTGCGAACACTGCGTGAGATTCACAATCAGTTTGGTCACATTGTCCAGCCCTTCGGTGGTACCGCATTGATGCGTCAGCACCTCAATCACTAACTGCAACTGGGAGAAGTTCTTGGCATAGATCTTGCGACGCGGCTTATTTGATAGGGCCGGCGGAGGCGGTGGCGTTGGCACCGACGAGCTACACGCTGAAGACAGCGCCAGCTCATCGTCCTCATCATCGTCATCGTCGTCGTCGTCATCATCATCCTCATCATCCTCCTCCTCCTCCTCATCATCATCGTCGTCGTCGACATCATGCTCCTCATCGGCCTGAAGCCGTTGCGACTGCGTTGTATTTGTGCTGTTTAAACTGTCGCTTGTGGCGGCGGCGGCAGCGGCCGCGACAACGGCGATGGCTGCGGGAACATTGGCGTCGGTGCGCAGCTCTTCCTGAAAATTGCTGAGTGGCGCCAGTGGCGGCAATTGAACAGTTCGGGCTTGCTGCTGCGTGGGCATTTGCTCATCTTGTTGCTGCTGCTGTGCTGGCATTTGCTCGTCCTGCTGCTGCCGTAGCTGCTGCTGATGTCTTAGCTGTTGCTGCTGCTGTCTTAGCTGCTGTAGCAGATGCTGTTGCTGCTGTTGTTGGTGCTGCTGCTGTTGCTGTTGATGTTGTTGCTGTTGTTGCAGATGCTGTTGTGCCTGCTGCTGTTGCAGTTGCATTTGCAGCTGAAGCTGCTCCTCCTCCTTGGGCAAGTCAACGCTCAACGAGGCCAACAGCTTGACCAGCATGTCCGTTAAATGTGGCGACCGGCAAATCACTTTGTACGGCAGCATTTCCAGCAGCTGGCCGAACGGCGAATCGGTAAACGAGAGAAATTCGGTGTTATTGCTCTGCCATTTCCAGGCTGGCTGCGAGGTCAGCGGAAACTGCGCAACGTGCGCCAAACGCATCGGTGTTTGTCGATCTATGTTCAGGACCACATCCCAGAAATTGTGCGCGTTTGTTTGGTAGTTAATGGTGGTTTTGCCAAAATTATTATTAAAGAGCGGTGGTGGCGGCGGCTTCGAGGCGCTGGCAGCTGCCTTGGCGGCAGCCGCTTTCGATGTCGATGGCGCCTCATCAAGCGGCTGTGCCTTGGGTAACTGCAACTGTTGCTGCTGTTCATCCAAAATGCCGCGCAGTCGATTGGCCATTTCGTAGCGATGATAACGGGAACGCAATACACTAGCGCCGGCATAGCCGGCAACGGGCGCCGTCGAGTCATCAAGTCGCGGCGAGGCCGTTGCATTGGGCATGCCAAAAACGGTGCTAAGCATGCGTGCGCGCGCCTTGGGCTCGCGGTTGAACGGCAAGAAGCTGAATGGATAGTGCTTGGCCAGAACGAACAGCAAGTCAAGGCAGTTGCGCACAATCATTTGGGCCGCCTGCGGATTGATGCTGATGCTGCGCGTGCCCTCGTACATGTGATTGATGAGGAAGATGTTGCTCTTGTAGCCAAAGGCGGCATCGACGCGTAGTTTAAGCCATTCGGGTTTCCTGCCCGTGTTGGCCGCACCGAAATTCGAATTATCCTCGTTGGTCTTCTGTATAATGCTGATCAGCGCCTTGATGATCCAGTCGCGGGTCGGCTCGTGATGGCAAAGATTGCGTATGACGCGATGCAGCCGCACGCTGTTCACCTTCTGATCCTCGACGAATAGGAACAGCAGCAGCGTCGCCAGCGAATCTGGATCGAGCAATATATTCTCGTCCTCCATCATGAGCAGAGCCAGCGGCTTGCCCGTGCTCGGCGCAATGTGATGGTGATGCACAATGGTCGTGTGCTGATGATGCTGGGGCTGCGCATTGCCGCTGGCATCGTACCAAATGGCGCTGTGCCAGCGCGCCTCGTCCAGATTCTGTAGGGTTGTCTGGAAGCGGGCTAAAAACATAGTAAAATTAATATATAGATCAGATTTTAAATATTTATAAGTTAAGCTAGATGATGGAGTATATAATAGTTTTTTTCCTTGTACTAAAATAATTTCTTTCGCACTTGCAAACTTAACGGGAGCTGATCAAGAAACTGTTTACAAAACTTGGATTAAAATATACGATACAATACACAGATGCCAAGTTTAAAGTTTGGAGTTTAGACAGATTGGAAACTATATATACTAGTAAAGATCTGATCCGTATGTGAGGAAATTATATATATTTTTTTGTATTTACTGACGGTCTATAAACTGTAACAAGAAAGTTGAAAAACTCAAATAAACTTGTATAGTAAATCTTTGCGTAAAAAATAACTGCCTGAGTGCAAGAAGGAGAAGAATTTTTAATGGAGACTTACACAACGCATTGCTGGGTGGATGGGCATCTAAGCGGGCGCCGTTACGCGATTCCCAGTCGCGACGCAAGAACTGTGCCTCGGCTGCCAGCTCGGGCGGCAGGCTGGCTATCTGTGACTCCTCCATGTCCGTGAGTATCTGTAAACAAGAAAGATCAAATCAATTTAGCTGCTCGAGAAGCAGGCAAATAAATAAGTGCTTACAGCCTGACGTAAATTGTCGGGTAGATTTTGAAAGAATGCGGCCGTATCGACAGGATCATCGGGATTGGCGGTCTGTGCTGCCTGACGCTGCTGTTCGATTCGCTGCTGCATCAGCACCTCGGACTGTATGTTGGGCGGCAGAGCAGCCAGAAATTCGGGATTAACTTCGACCAGCGAATCGTGCGCAATCTGTATGGCATTCTGCTGGGCACGCTGTCGTATGCGCTGCATGCGCAAATGCTCCTGAATGACCTCTTCGCGCATCTCGCTGGGCAGCGCGGCCAGGAACGATGGATCGACGCCCTCGGGCACTTCCAGATCGCCCAATGCGGCGCGCACCTCTGGACTCATGTCGGTGACAATGGCACTGGCTGCAGCGGCGCCTCCAGTTGCACTAGCAGCCGCATCAGCTGCATCTGCTGCTGCACTAGTTGCACTTGCCGCTGTATTAGTTGCACCTGCTGTTGCATTAGTTGCAGCTGCAGCCGCATTAGTTGCAACTGCAGTTGCACTTGTTGCACCCGCTGCAGGTAAGGTGCCTTCTAAGCTAGTAGTCTCAACTTCGTTGGTGGTTGTAATTCCGGTTGAGGCAAACTCCAGGCCGGCGCTGGGCTCTGTTTCGGCTGCCAACTCACTGGAACCCAACTCCAAGTCCAGTTCGTTTGCCTCGATTTCGGGCAAATCAGGCAAGGGATTTGCTTCATCAGCAGCCACAATGCCCGCGTCCACAGCCAAGAGAGTTGCGCGATCCAGGTATGGTTCAGGTACACTGCTCAACAGTTCACTTGTGTCGTCGGAGTGATCGCTGGCCATCAGCTGAGCGGCCAGCTCCGATATGCTCGCCGATGGAGAGGTGGGCACAAATACACTGGCCAATGGCTCCGTAACGTTAGCTTGCTCCGACTCCAAGTTCGCCTCGGTGTCCTGTTGCTGCTGTGTTTGGTCGTTCGATAGCTGCTGCATCGACGGTGACGGCGGCTGCTGCTGTGCCAGCTCGGGAAAGTTCAGCGCAGTTGGCAATACATCCAGCGGCGGCGGCAGCGGAAACGCCATATCAGCATTATTCACGCGAGACGTTGCATCGCGCCACGGATCATCCGTAGAGCTGGTATCACCAGAATTGCCGCTTGCCGCCATCGACAGACGTTGCAGGCGGGCGGGTATGTCGCGATTGGGTCGATTATTTAAAGGGATACCGCCCGCCGTGCGCGATGAGTTCACGTTCACATGCACATTGTTATTGCGGCGCGCTGAGCTCTGCCGCTGTTCATTCATCTGTAATCAAATTGTGGAAAGATAACTTAATTAGTTAGACAACAGCATAATTGTGAAATCTCTTGTTAAAACAAACTTTCTTTTTACAAAATTAAAGGAATCAAATTAAACTTCTCTTGAAACCACTTTAACGAATTTAAACTAAGTTTTAATTATTTAACTTGCCTGGAACTCAAAGATATCGGCAACATCGGATCGAGTGCGTGTACGCGATGGTCGCCCGCCGGAGGGCAGATGCGGCACTGGTGGATGACGTGGTGGATGCGCTGGTGGTATAGCGGGAACAGTAGGGAACAGATCCTGCTGATGCTGCAGTGGCGGCGGTGGCGACGGCGGCGGTAGCTGTGCTTGCGGCTGCTGCTGCTGTTGCTGTGGCGGACGCGGCGGCATCTCGTTGTTGCCAGCTCCCGTGGATTCCTGCTCGTTGGTCAAATCAATTTCGGCATAGATATTGTAGAGCGCCTGATGGCGAGACCCATTGTTGCGATGACGCGGACGCGGCTGCTCAGGATTGCCAGCTGCAACAGAGACAACAGTTTATTAAATTCGTTATATTCGCGTTCATGAATATACCCTGTAGTCAATATATCTGTTGCCACTTATTAAAAAGAACATTTAATGTGTGTCAATTCTCCATCCACCATTGAGTACAGGGTATAATAAGCCAGATAAAGAGACTAATGTCAAAGTACTCACCAGTTGCTATTGCTGGATAGGCAGAGTTGTTGCTGTTGCTGCTGCTGTTGCTACCGCCGATGACTGCCGGCTGGATTGTGGCGCTTGTCACGTTGCCGCCGGTGAATGGAGCTGGCGGCGGCGTGGCAACCGTTGCCAGAGATGCAGCGTTCACGAACTGCATCGATGGGATCAGTCTGGGTATGGAGCTACGGAAATTGTTGGTTGCTGTGCCCGGTGTTGTTGTTGCCGCCGCCGCTGTCGGTGGTGGTGGCGGCGGTGCAACGGGACCGGTGCCACTATTGCCACTGCTGTTGCCTGTTGCACCGGAACTCGACAGCCATCGATTGAAACTGGTATGGACAAGCGTTGTAACACCGTCGATGGCATTGCCAGTTGCATTGGTCGCAGCCGCTTCAGCCTCCGTGCCAGTTGCAGTGGCACCAGCATCAGCACCAGCACCAGCACCAGGGGCACCACTACCAGTGGCAGCTGCACCTGCAGCCGCACCTCCAGCTGCAACGCCAGTTGCGCTTGCACCTGCGCCAGCATTGGAAGCAGCTGCTAAGGCTGCAGCAGCCGCTGTTGCTGTTGCCTGCCGATTGACCTCGTCCTGTTTGCGCTGCTGATGTGCTATCTTCAGTTCTTTGATTAAATGCGGCAGCAAGAAGTGCGCCGCATAGAGACATGCATCAGTTTGGCTTTCCATGTCCAGCGCTTTGGCTTCCTCCAACCACCAGTGGAGTGCTGCAAGGTAAAATTAATTTAGAGAGTTATATTAAAAGATTAGCCTAACTGATTTATGTATATTATAAACATTTTAGTCTTCTACTCACCGTCCTGTGTAAACATCTCCATTTGTGTCTCCTCGGTGGGATTCTGATGTGTGGGCATGCATACGCAGTACTGTTGATCCAGATAGAGAAGACGGCGACGGACGCCGTTGTTGCACAGCGAGGAATTGTTGTTGGCGTGGCTGGCGGCCGTGGTGGATCCGCCGTTGGCGCTGCCAGCACCGCTGTTGCCAGTGCCAACGGCAGCAGCCGGCGGCTGTTCGTCCAGCAGGTTGCTCATATTCTGATTGTTGCCAGCACCGCCGCCGGTATTGCGTTCCATTTGGACCATGGCAGGCGGCAAGAAGGCCGTTACATTAACATCGGCCGCATTGCCGGCGGGACCGCTTCGGCCAATGAAATTGAAATCCGGTGCTATCCACGAGTCGGACGCCGAGCGCAACGCCGCTGCAACCGAATTGGCAGCCGAATTGCTGCGTCCACCGCCGCCGGCACCAGCTGCTGCTGTCGAGGAGGATGCGCCGCCATTTACATCAATATCCAATGGTAGAGCTATCGAGCTGTTCATGCGCACACGAAAACTGGAAGGCGGCTGGGGCATCAAATGTCCATGGCCGTGCCCATGAACGCTCTCCGCCAGGCGTTCATACAAATAGGCGTTGGTCTCGCGTACGGTGTCGTCCATGCGATTGTCGCTGTTGGCGCCGATGCCGCCGTTGGGCTCGATGGCGGCGCTGCGACGCGGACGATTATTGGAGTTGGCGGCGGCCGAAGTATTTCCGCTATTGCTGCCACCGTTGACCTGGGCGAGCATCTCATCAATAAGAGCAGTATCGTCGGCATTGCGAGCACGCCCATCGTCATCATCGTCATCGTCCTCGTCATCATCGTCGTCCTCATCCTCGTCATCGTCCTCGGCATCTACATCGGCATCGTTCGATGCCGTTTCCGACGATTCGGGTTCATAGATATGATCGAATACTTCAATAAACTGACGTGGACGCTCCTCGTCCACATCGGTCACGCTATGCTCATCGACATCATCGTCGGCGGCCTCGTCATCGTCGTCGTCGTCATCATCCTCCTCCTCGTCGGCGTTCCGCTCATCGTTCTCGGTAGACGCCTCCGACTCGGAGTCACTTGTGCTGACATCACCCAGCAGAGATGCATTCATATCTCGTGCACTGCGTGGAGCACGTCCAACGCCAACGCCGCCACCACTGCCGCCGTTGCCACCGCCGGTATCTGAGGATGTGGAAGCGCCATCGCTGCCGCCGCCACCACCGCTGCCACTGCCGCCGCCGCTGCCGCTCAGGCCGTTATCGTTGTTGGCACTGGCACTGGACGCATTGCCAGACGGATTGTTGGCAGTGTTGCTGTTGCCATTGCCGCCGGCGCCACTGCCGCCACCCACGTCGATATCTGAATTGTTGCGCAGCCGCGGATCGCCAATGTTGCCAGCATTCAGGCCGGCCGATGAGCCGATGCCCATGACGTCACCAACGGTTGAACCCGCACCACTTGCACCGCTGGCACTGCTGCCGTTCTGCTGAGCGGCGCCGGGGCCGATGGCGCCACCGGCTGTGCCGGTGCCGCCGCTGCTGTTGCTGCGCGAGGCGAGAAACAGACCCTCGCATTGAAGGAAATCGTCCCACAGCTGGTCGAAATTGAGCACCGGTCGAACGGCGCTGCTGGGCGCAGCGGAAGATGCTGGCGGTTCAGCGGCTTCGGTGCCATTGCTGCGCTCATCGACCACATCAATGACGGCCGCATTGTGGTTGCCAGCTATGCCGGGCGCATTGTTGCTGCTGTTGCCGGCAGTGCCCGAGCCGCTGGAAGCAGGCGGCACCGAGTCCTCTGAGTCCACAGCCATCTCATCCGAATTGAAGATGAACTCGAACGCATGTCGACGATCCGACAGCACATTGCGTATTATATCGCGCAGCACATGCTCGCCGCCAATGGCATTCGAACGATCCACAGCGGCACTGACGGCGGTGCGTGCAGCGAGGCGCGGATAGAGCCGACGATTGATGATGGCACTGACCGTATTGAGGCTGCCGAGACCGTTGGCATTGCTGTTGGCATTGTTGGAGCCATTGCCGGCGGAACTGGCGCCGCCAAAGAGTATGCGCTTCGAGCCGAGCGTCGTTGTGGCCACATTGAAGCGCAACAGAATCTCCATCGGACGCAGTATGGCGCCCAGAGTGCTGAGCGTATTGTGATTGGACAAGTCCTTGTACTGGGCCACCTTGGTCAGATAGGTCATGACGCCCTGGCGCAACAGTACACGGTACATGGTATTCCGATGCATATGCACCTTGTCGTATAGCATTGGCGACTCAATCAGATTGGGGAACAGGCTCATCAGCACCTGCAGCCGGGTGTGCTTCTCAGCCGAGTCCGGCTGGGCCAGAGCGCGTGCCACGGCCGCATGCAGCTCGTCAGCCACCTGATGCTGCACGCCCGCCTGCTGATAGCAGTCCGAAATCGAGCAGATCAATACCCGAGCCATGGTGCTCACCTCGGGCACATGTTGGCGCTGCGTCAGCGGCAGGAAACAATCGAGCAGCACGGCCAGAAATGTTTGTGGTTCGCTGCCAATCAGCGGACTGTCCGCTGGCGCATAAACATGCGCGAGCAGCACACGCGGCACCAGCGATTGGTAAGCCCGCGTCGTGTCTGCCAGCAGCTTGAGCAGCGTGGCCCGCGACAACGTCGGCTTGGCGTGGCTATGCGCACTGGTCGGTATATGCCAGGTGCAGCAGCATGGCTCAAACTTGTCCGCACCGCCTGCCGTTGACGTTGATCCACCGGCCGATGTTGACGCTGAGCCAGCGCCAGCTTTCTTCATTGCAGCCGAAGAGTCCTGCAATGGCAAATGGTAAAGAAGAGCAAACAAATGATTAGTTAATGCTAAGACAGAATGAAAGTGATCTATGGCATGTACATCAGATCAAGTTAAGTTTGGGGATAAGATGAATTGATAATAAAGAACAGAAGCAAATTATCAAACTCACCTCATCGTCCAGATTACCCATAGAGCCTAAGGCGCCTGGCGGCTGATCGGGCAGCAGCAGCTCGGCTGCATTTTGCTGTGTATGTTCGGCGCTGTTGGCACCGTAGTGGCAGCATGGCTGCACCAGTGCCAGGAGCAGCTCTTTGAGCACAGCGACCGATGACTGCACCAGCGGATCCTCGGTGAGATCATCTTTGGGCGTTGGTTCTGGCTTCTGGGCGGTTGTTGTGGCCGCGCCTGCGGCTGCTGTCGGCTGTTGTCCAAACTTGGACTTGACCATGACGCGTCCGTCATCAATTAAATTGCTGCTGCTGTTCGCATTGATCATGTACTCGCCCTTGAGCATCTCCTTGGCGGCGGCCACAAAGACCTTGGGATCACGCGACACAGCCGTAGAGACTTGGGTCAGCACATAGATGAGATCACGATGACCCACCGGCACAATGCCGGCGGCCCGCATGCCCAGCACACGCTCCATTGCCTCCTGCAGCACCGGCGGCGCCTCCAGCACATGTCGCAATATGATTATCGCATAGGTGGGGAAGCCCATAAAGCTGCACGACTGCTGCAGATGCAGCAACATTTGCACGCCGCCGCATCGTATGAACACCTGGGCGTTCTCATAGTTGCGCGTGAGGCGCGCGCACAGTCGCAACAGCGACAGCTTTGTCTCGTGGTGCAGCAGCTGTGATGGCTGCAGCAGGGCCACAATGCTGCCAATGATGCGGCCGCAGTCGAATTTGCTAAGGCCCACATTCTCCTCGTTCAGCACAATCTTCTGCGTGCGCTTGGGTATCGAAGTTGTGCCAGCGATGTTGCTGCCATTGTTGTTGTTGCTGGTGTTATTGGTGTTGCTGCTGTTGGGCGCAGCAGCAGCAGCGGCCGCCTTTGCCTTGGCTGCAGCAGCTGCGCTCTTCTGACGCGCCTTGCTGCGCGTAGTCATTGCGGGTGGTGGTGAATTACTGCCGCTTAACCCATCGTTGACGACTGCAGCTGATGATGCTGCTGCTGCTTGTGCTGCTGCTGTTGCTCCTGTTGCTGCTGACTCCTCGCCCGGCGCCGACTCCTGTGGGGGCGGCGGCGGTGGTGGAGGCGGTGGCGCTGCGGGCTCATTAAAATTGATGAGCTGACGCAAGGGCACCAGCTCATCGGTTTGGATGGTGCCGCTGCCGTCGGGCGCAGTGCGCACCACACGATTAAGGACGTTGTCGATTTTATGCGATGCCACCGGATTCTGGAGCTGACTGATTGCCTCGCAAATCTTTAGGGCCGGATAAACGGGCCGATGGCTGCCGGAGGCATCGCTCACTTGAGTCATGCAATTGAAACTGACCGTGCAGCGTTGCCGGCCAATATTGATGTGCAGCCAACGTTCGCCGGCCGCGTACGCGCTGCGTATTAGCTCATTGTTGGCCTCCGAATAGGCGTTCCATTTACCCGTAGAGGCGTCATACCAGCGCCACAGATCGCTGCTGACCGCACGCATGTTCGCCTTGCGCTGCAGTATGTGACTGATGCTGTCGATGGCATCGATGAGATCGACCAGATTTTGCACCCAGCGCGGCACCGTTGCACGCGTCTGGGCGTCCACGATTTGCGACTGCTCGAGCATCCATTGGCTCATGCAGTCGAGCAGCTTCACCAGCGACACCATCGCGTCCTGTGCGGTTATGGCCTCGACAAGCGGTCGATGCATATCACTGTAGTTCTCTTCCAGCAGCAGCGTCGACGTCTTAAGGCGCACAAACAGTCGTGTGGCCGTCATGCCCGTCAGGCACTCTTCCAGGCGGCCAGCTTTGGGTGGAGCCTTGCTGCCAATGCCGGACTGTGTTGTTGAGCCTGTTGGTGTTGCTGTTCCTGGTGCTGCAGATCCTGCTGCTGCTCCTGCTGCTGCAGTTGCTGCTGCAACAGTTGAGGGCTCAAAGAGTTGGAGCGTAAAGTCGACCCATTGGATGATGTTGCGCACGAAATTCGTAACAAACACCTGGCGATTGAGCTGGTTGAGGCGACGATAGAGCACCGCAATGAGATCGGCAGCACTGGTGACTGTATCCGGTATGGCCTCCATGAACTCGAAGGCACGCGACACAGCCTCGTCGCAGAACCGATCAAATACGAATGGCGGCATCAACTTCAACTGGCGATAATCATAGCCGCTCATCGGCGCCGGTTTTGTGGTCAGGGCTGGTGTGGGCGCAGCTTCGGCGCCATCGATCGCCGAACTGGATGTGGATGCGTTGGCATTACTGCCCGGCAACTCCATATCAATGTCCATATCGCCGACAACAGCTGCATTCGATGCAGTGCTGCCCTGTGATAAGCTTTGGGTTGACCCGGTGCCGGTCCCGGTTCCGGTCCCGGTCCCAGTGGCACTTCCGGTATTGATGGCAGTGCCAGTGTCCATGCCCGTGCCTGTGCCCGTGCCTGTGCCCGTGCCTGTGCCTGTGCCAGTGGCTGTGTTGCCAATCTGTGCCTGCCCAGAGTGGGAAAGAGCACTCGCCGCCTCTGGATTGTTCAGCAAATAATCGGTGGCCTCCTCGAGCGAGGCATTGCCACGCAACGCTTCCATGATGTAAAAATGACGGAAACCCATGTCGGTCAGGGTCTTGATGTGATCTGCATTGACGCCATCGTCGGTGCTGCGTATGTAGAGATTCTCAAACTTAATCTCCTTCATGCGCGTATGGTAGCGATCGAGCAGCATTTGATGTGACTTGATTAGATGCTTGAGTATCAATAGAATGGTCTCAAACATGCTGGAGCCGTAGTTTGGTATAGGACGACGACACCAGATCCGTCGCAGCGCCTGCATGGCCAGCTGATGGATGTGTATGAGATAGAAGACCGGCTCAAAAGGCACCGTATCGGGCATATAGTTGAGACGTGGACTCATCGTATACGGCGAGTCGAGCATGGCTCGTGGATTGACCATTTTTTCGAGCAACTGCAGCCAGGCGTCCAGAAATTCACCAGTACCTTCGGGACAATCGCGTTTATCGTCGTCATGCGACTGCATTAAATTGTCCAGTGGTGCCCACTGATCGAAGACAAACTTCTGCGAGACATTGTCCAGCGACAGGGCCCAATAGAACATCTCGAAGAAGGCCTTCAGGCCGTTCTCGGCGCAAAACTGTGAGATCATCAGATGAAAGGCGCTGCGCTTATCGTCGAACAGCATTGGACCCGTAAACCCAACCGAGCAAATGAGAAACGTTAGCTTCAGCTTGGGCACCGGCTTGGGCAGAATGCTCTCGTGACTAAATCCATTCACCAGTATCGAGCTGAGTATGCGTGCAATTTCGCGCGCCTCGGGCGTAGGAACTTTGCTAATGTTGCTAATGAGGTCGTTGATGCGCCGTTGGCGCGTCTGCGGTGAACCAACCGACAGCTTGACCAGTGTACCCAGCAATTCAGCTAGTGCGCGTCCCAGACGCGAACTGGCCGCCAACAATGATTTAATATAGCGAAATTGTTCTTCGGGCGTGTATTTGGTACGAAATTCAGCGGCGCGTTCCAATTTGCGCGACAATTCGGCTTCAGTCATGGGATCAGCTGTGCCAGCGGCGGCAGACATCTGTGCGGCAATTTCATCCCAAATGAGATCCGGATGCTGGGTGGGCTCATCGGAGCATAGATTCAACAAAATTGTGCTCTCCCACACCAACGATATATACAGCTGTACCAGCTGCTGCAACAGATGAACGCCCGTCTCTCGATTGGCGCCCCAACGTTTCAGCAGAACGGTTCGCATCTCGGTGGAAGCATTGCGGCAGAGATGGACCAGCATTACCACATAGCCATGCACAAAGCTCATATTGTGCAATATGGGCGTATATTCGGCATTGGCAAAGCCATCCTCCAGTCGCTGACAGCAGACGAGCTCTGCGAGCAGCACACTGCCGCCCGGAAAAGTGAAATGCTTGATAAGTGGCTTCAATTTGGCCACAATATCCGCCAGCTGCTTAAGCGCCACGTCCAACACCTTCGTCTCCTGTGCCTGGCTCAATATGGCCTTGCAGACATTGGCCACCGCTTGCGATGTGGTTGAAACAGGCGAATCCACTGGCAAGTTGGGCAGCGACAACAACTGCAGTATGGGCGTTAAACCATCCTTTTGTACAAACTCACGGCAATGGTCGCCATTTGGACTGTTGCTAAAGATTGCCTCAATGAATTTCATCACATTAAGTATATAATCAATAAGTGGTATGGCCTCGCGTTCGGGCTGCTGCATTTGCTGTGGCTGCTGCAGTTGTTGTTGCAATTGTTGCTGCTGTGTTAGCTGCTGTTGCTGTTGTTGTTGTGCCAGCTGCTGCGGTTGTTGGCGATTGGAGACAAGTGGCTGCTGTTGTTGCTGAGTTGCACGTGACTGTTGCTGCTGCTGTTGTTGCTGCTGCTGCTGTTGCGATGCAGAGCTCATCTCATCATCGTCGTCGTCATCGTCGCCGCTGCTATCATTATTATCCGCAGCGCTCTGCAGCACAGGACCAGTCGCGACCATGACCATAGCCGATGGCGACGGCGTCGATGGTGCTGCACTGTGTGTAGCACTTGCCACGCTGTTGTCCTTGTTGGCGCGCCAGCAAATGAAACTGGGATCGGAGCCGAGGCGCACCAGCTCGTTGAGCAAACGGACAATCGCCTCGGTGGCATCGGCACGCAAATACGGATGATGCTTGATGAGATCATCCATGGCGTTGCCCAGATTGGTGGCCGTATCACCCAATGGGTCCGAGCTGCGACGTCGTCTCATTGCCACCAAATAGTCTGGGGAGAGCAATACCTTCAGCACCTTATCGAACGGATCATAGGAGAGAAACTCAAACAGACCGCGCTCGTTCAGGCACAGTGCCGAGAAGACATTCGGTAGAGAGCCAAGCACCTCACGTGTGGCGGGCACATCCTTTTGCAGCAGCGCCTTTAGCATCACACTTGTTATGCCCAGATCCTGTAGTGAGGACAGAAGCGAGGGCTCATTGAAAACGTAAACGGTGACCACATCGGTGGCCAGCAAAAACAATGATGGCCCATAATACTCGGCATTGGCGATAATGTGACGCAGCGACTGCGTCAAGCTGGTCTCCATAATGTTGCGCATGTTGCTGAAATGGGCATGATCCTGTATGCTCTTCTTGAGGAAGTTCAACATCGATTTAAGCAGCGCCGCACGCTGTGTCACACACGATGGTTTCTTTGGCTGCAAACTGCTAGGCAGCTGTGAGGAAAGCTCAGCTTTGCGCTCGGCAAGCGGACGCGCATAATAGCTATTCGCTGGATACTGTATGGGTCTTTCGCGGGCAGCCGCATCGTTGCTGTTGCTGCTGCTGGCAGCGGCGGCCAGGCTGCTCAACGCATGCATGTCCGAGCCGCGTGAGCCGATGTCCAGCCAGCTGGCTGGTGTGCCAGCGCCAGTACCGCGCGGCTGATCGCCGCCGCTGTGCTCCATGTAGACGCGGTAGGCACGCTGAGCGTGATCGCTGGCACTGCCGCTGCCATCGCTGCTCGAATTGTCGCGACGTGGCGATGCGCTGCCGCTGGCAACCGATGCATTCTCTGTGGCCGCATCTGTTATTTTTATTGGAGTTAGTTTAGCTCAAAGCAGCACGGATTTCTATAACTTACCATCATCCTCGGCCTGCTCCAGCGAACTGTCCAGCTTATCTGTGAGGCTGTGCTCATCGCGCAGCGTCGACTCTTTCAGTGTGATGCCGATTTCGGCCAGGGCACGGCAACAGCTCTTAATTTCCTTTTCGAGGCGATCGATAAATACATTCAGGCCGTTATTCTGATGGAAGCGTGCTATATCAATGTTGGTGATTAGATCAATGACGCGCACGGCGCGCGTCACAAATGTGATGTGTTCTAAATCGACGCCAGGCCAGCTAATGACGCGCAATAGGGACTGCATCATTCCACTCTTGACCAGCGCCGAGCCGCCCAGCTCATAGCTGGCCAAATGGTAAAGCAGCGAGAACAGCGACGTAGCCAATATCAATGGATAACGCTCCGTCAGACCGTGTGTGGTTAAGTTATCAATGCAATCGCGCACTAGCAGCGGCAAAGTACCGCCCTGGCGCTCGGCACCAGTGTAATGCACAATCTTCATCAACCTGGACCCAGCTCTGCTGCAGCATAAGTGTAATAGGGCAAATGGAAATAGTTGAAAAAAGAAACAAAAACAGAATACAGAGTTTAGAATTGAAAGGAACCAATTTCATTTAAATTCTAATCAGTTAGTTTTGTTTCGGCCAATATAAATTGGATTGTTTCGAAATTAATAATATATGCTAGAAATATTTTAGAAAATTTTACTATTGAAATATTTAATTATAACTTTAAGTTAAACACATGCATTTAAAACGCTCACTCACCTGGGCACACTAGGATTACGATCGAAGTGTAGCATCGATGTGAGTGTGCGCAGCACAGCGGCGCGTATTTCCACCAGATGCACATCCTCCTTATCAATCAGTTCGCATAGCTCCTCGCCAAACCCAGCATAGAGCACCTTGTCTGTGTTGTCCTGTAGCGCATTTGAATATATCAGAATGGAGACAGCCTGCAGGCGTGCCTGCACAAACTGCAGACGCAACTTATAATTGTTAAAGCCGGATATGAGACGTACTCGATGTGCAATGCGCATCTGTAAGGAGAATAACAAAAATTAAATGATGCCAAATAATAATATTAATAATATGCTAATGAATCAATACTGCACCTTGATGGCCTCACTGGGCTTTGAGATCTGTCCAGCGATTGTTTTAATAACATTTGATGCGGCCGCTGTTTGGCAGAGATCCATCATATCTGGTATTTCCAGCTGTGCGGCATGTCCATGCTCGTCGACATAGTCAATGCACAGCTGATAAAGGAACTCCAACTTGGGATCACCAATGCAGCAGTCCTTAAGTGAAAGTCCATAATTTGGATCGCCCCAACGCTGCAGCAAACAACAAGCAATTAAACGCTGACATACAGGAAACGCGTTTATTAATTTTTACTCACCTCGGCAATGTTAAATAGTTTGACAATAAGCAGCTCCTTTTTCTCAAACGGAAGCCGCGGTATAAAATTGCTACGCTTAGAGAACATGTACAACAAATTTAGCACGGCGAGCACAATGTCCATATTCTGTGATGACAGAAGCTGCGTCAAATGCTCAATTGAATTGTACAAATGGCGCGAGAACGAGTGCTCAATGAGCAAAGTTGTAAAGTTGAGTACATGCAGCAGCAGCGTAACATCCTAATTGAGGAGATATAATGCAAACATAAAATATAAGTTAAATGGCTTCTTATGCATGTGCGTATATCACTTACCGATTCAATAAATGTTGTATCGCACTGCAGGACAAACTCGTTGTTATTGACATGGCGGGCCGCCTCCTCGAGTATTTTGTCAAAGCGATCCAATATTTCAATCCAGTGATAGAGTTCACATTTGCCGTAAATCCAAACGTGCACGGTGTCCAAAAATTCAAGCAGCTCGGCACGCGTACGTCGTTTGGTTAACTCATCAATTAAATCGCGACATTCTGAAGTTAGCTCCGAAGAGCCCTTCTTCAGTTTAACGGTGTCCACTTTCATGGCTGACGCCTGCTGCTGCCGACGCCGCCGTGCGTAAGTGGTTAGTTCAATCAAGTTGGAGCGTGTTCTGTCTTCTCAATCTCGTGAATATTGGTATATGATTCGTTTTAATTCTACTTTTTCCCTTTATCCTTTTCAATAGTTATGCATCGAGTTGTTGAAATTTTATACGTCAATGTCTTCAATAAACTGCAATTCAAAGACGCAAAAAGACAAACAAAAACTATATATATATATATATATTTATTGAGTGGTGAGTTAATAAGCCGTGGCACAACATATTAATAAAAACTGCAATTCACAATAACACACTGCTGGCACGCACTGTAAACATTGAAACAAAATGCAATTTTGACAGGCACACCAGCCAAGCCAGGCCAAGCGAATTTAACGCGAAAACTAAATACGCTCGTCAGTTGTCAGCTGTGGCCGACGCAACAACGAAGACGCAAAGACATCGTCGTCGTTGTCGCCGTTTTCTCGAATTCGCTTGGACTCGCAACAATAACAAAAACAGAAGGCAATTGGAAGCGAATTCCAACTAGCAATAAAACGACGGAACAAAGAATATGCTATTAAAAAATGTTTAATTAAAATAACGCGCGCGCACTGTTAATATAAGAAAAACAACAATAAAGGTGCTGTCTAATTGTGTTTGCACTAATGTTAATATAAATTCACTTTAAAACTGTTGTACCTTTTTATAATGAAGAATTTATAATATGAAATTATTTTTCCAACCTGCAGATGCACACACAAACTGTTATCGATAAACGTCAGCTGTTCAATAATAAACTGTCAGCATTCATCAATCAGAAGCACCAAAACTCTGGCCCCACTTTATATATATGTGTGTGTGTGTTTGTGTGACCAAATTCTCTTTTATATCGAGATTTGTCTTTCCTTTAATGGAGTTAGGAGTTTGGGTACTGGACGCCATTAATGGCGCTTTTTTAATAAAAGCACAGGGAAATTAGGATCTCTTTTAACTTGTAAAAGTTAAAAGACCTGCAAGAACACCCCTATTAACTATCATAATATATACATGAGCTTTGTAGGGAAGTCCAAACAGAACGACGCAATGGTGCAAGGAGTCCATTAAAATGACAGACGTAACTATGTAAACCGCAACTTGTTTTTAATTTCTATTAATGTGCGCTTCCGATTGCGCTGCACACTTAAGAATAAACAACCAGTCTAAGGTGTCGTCGCCGCGGTCGCGGCCGCAGCAGCTGCAACCACAACAGAAAAATGAATTCGCCGAAAAAGAGCAGCAACAAATGTATGTGTATGTGTGTGTGGTTTTGTCTATATGTGTTTGCATGTATGCGTGTGTGTGTACTGCATAAAAGCTATTGCATATAAAGAGTATGGGCAACAATATTTTGCTGCATTTTAAGCAATAGCCACAAATGCCTTTGGTTTGACATATCAACATACAAATGTATGCATGTCTACACATATATAACCATATATATATACATACATATATATATATATATATATATATATATATATATATATATATATATATATATATATTATAGAAAAGCACTTCACAGAAT